>VDFB02185173.1:0-34397 GCA_007258455.2 Sequoia sempervirens | reverse complement strand
TACCCACTATCCTTCCAAAAGATTCTTTTCCATGACTTTTTTTCCATTTTTCTTCTCTCTGACCACATAACCAACAAATCTGGCCAGCACCGCATCAACTTCTTGTTCAGAGATCGTCAGAGTAAGATTGAGCTAATACTCAAGGATAGCGATCGTCTACTCCTGCTGGAGACAAGACTTTCTCCAAGTCTCAATGGATTCCTGTGTGCTTTGACTAATAGCTGAGAACGTGGAGATATTCTCAAATTCAATATGAGAAAACACCCTGATCTCTGAGAAGAACAGCTACAACCTTCCCTTCAATCCATCAACTTCCACCTCCTCGAGAGTTAGTCTTCTGGAGAACAACGCCTCCAGCATATTGAGGATGTCTGCGTGAATGTTTCCCATTGCCTTTATGATCTCAGCTGACTCTGTCTTTGCCATGTCGAAGAAACCTCGGCCAGTGAACAGAACAGAGTGCCACTCCAGAAAATCATATCTATCCCTTGCTTGAATCACCCCTTCCTCAACCAACGTCCACATTGGCATGTACATCAAAGCAACAAGGCGAGGAATAGTTTTATCTTGAAATATATGAGTATCATCCCAAGCCTGCTCGATGTTCTCCAAGCGCGAGAGGATACCAGAAACACGCTAGAAAGAGGAGACAAGATATATAATGAATCTTTCAGCCTCAGCGCAAACACCGCCAATCCACTTATCTCCCTCTTGAATAGCCCTCTTCATCTCCTCAAGCCCATTGATTGACTCCTGTGGAAGCTCAGGTGGAAGTTCCACCGCTGGGTTTTCCTGATCACATGGATGTGCTAGATGTCGCACATACCCAACTAATGCCTTATGCTCCTTTTTCAATTTCTTGTACTTTCCTTCCTTTTGTAGTAGTCTATCTTTCAGCGCCTGGAAGGATTTTTCAGCCTCCTCAACTACCTGTGCTCCAGTGGGGCGCCCTAATTCGATAGTGTAAATCTTAGGCATCACATCACCTAGATCACACTCCTCTATTGGGACTACAACATGGAGGGTGCGAGAACCAACCTCATTTGTTTCCATCCTAGAATACTTCATGGCTCTCTTTCTTTTAGGTGACTCACTTATTCTATTGAGGAGCTCTTCCATTTCTACTGTCGGGTCGGTGTCATCCTCCTGATCTCTCCTTATCATGCGTGTGAGCCAATTTGGAACGTTTTGTTGAGTGCCATAGAAAATAAGGGGTTGCTCCTTTGTTGCTTCAACTTCATGAATTCCCTCCTCGGTTGCATTCGGTTGAGGCTCATCCATCTCTATATGCTGGTTATCCTCCTCAAAACCCCAAATGTTAGGTTTTGTTTCATCCTCAAAGGCCGCCTCAAGTGCACGATCAAAGCAAATTTCTGTCTCTATTTTTTCTCCTTCATCCAGCTGATCGGCACCCTCAGGAGCATTGGCACTCTAACTATCAAGTTCCCTAAACAACGATTGGTTGACTTCTCCAATTTCTTGCTCCTCATTCCTGCGATCCATGTGTGTATGAGCAGGCTTCCTTTTTGCTGTCACGGGTTGCAGGCTTAGCGGAATCATGGGATGGCCTTGAAAATATTCAGAATAAGATTATCCCATGTATTCGAGAATTGAAGGGCATCTCGAAGCAAAAGTTGATTGATGACGAGATCATTGAGGCTGGAGCTGCATATGATTTCAGTGGATGGTATTATGCTCTGATTTCACGAAAAGGAGTCCTGGAAAAGGTAAGGCAAGATAGCATCAAAGCTGAAGAGATGGTGAAGGAGATTCGGAGTGAAATTTACAAGATGACTGCAGATATGCTTGACAAAGATATTGTTCGAAAGAAACATTTGCGGCCAAAGAATTTAAAAGAACAAGTGCAGAGAATTTTCTCCATCATCTCCGGGCCAATCATGAAAGAAAACTTCACCAGGGTATTCAACTTCATGACCGTCAGAAACACTTTCTTGCTACAGGAACCAAAATGGGCAGCCACTTTTGCAGAATGTGCTGAGAGCTTGGACTTGCTGGAATACAACGTCAACGCGCTGCCGGACATTGCCATGGAGGAGGTCAGCTTGATCGTGTCCAGATTCACCGAATGCAATGCCGCACAAGTGGATAAGGATGCAACTCCAGATGTCTGAAGTTCTCTCCAGTTAACTAGTTGATGTCTTGGAAACCCTAATTAGGGTTTAATCATGTTAAATTTGGGCCATCGATCTCATTTCAATCTCAGCCATTCATTGTAATTCAGAAGTGCTATATAAACCCCCCCTCACTCTCTCTAAAGGAATTAGAATTCATTAGAAGGCATTAGAGAATTAGAGATTCATTAGAAGTTAGATCAGATTCAAGAGAATTAGATTGTAGAGAATAAAAGAGAGTTTTAATGAGATTGTTGTGAAAACACTATTTTGATAATAAAGTTCATCATGCATGAGGTGCCTTGAATCCTTGATTGTCAAATGGTTGCATGGTCGCATATTCTCTTTCTCATTTAGTAAATTTGAATTAGAATGTATGTTAAAAGAATGACAGATTTATAACGGAGACTAGTGAAATCCAGCTCATACTTTCTTTGAGTGGATGCTTTTCACTCAATGTGTAAAGTTAGACTGAGCTTTATCGTGGATGCTTAACTTCTGTTTGGATAATTATTATTCGATTTGATGGTAGTTATTCATTACGTGAAAATCATAAGCACATTCCTAGAAGATTGCACTTGCTCTTTGTAGTTGCCGTCTAATGTGGCGAAGCAGAGTATTGTCTATTTGGTTTCATTTAATCTTTGTCGTCTCTCGATTTCTTAGGAATAGCATAGGATCTCTAAAAACCTTAAATCTTTTTCACTTTTTTTTATAAAATCAGAAAATCCAAAATGATATTGTATTCATGTCTCTGCTTTCCCTTAGTAACTTGCAAAAGTAAATCCCAATTGTGCCCCAACAAATCACATCAAAACCATAGAGCTTATCTGCACTCATCTTAAACATTGGAATTACCATATGATCTTACTTGCAATCTTAGCATATGTGGTAGTTTTTCAAGAGGGGATAGAGCGTCTTGGACACTTTATTCTAGAATGTTTGTTGTGTCATTAAACACGCATCAACATTAGAATTGGCGCTAGGAGGGCTTGAAACAGCGATAGTTAAATAGCTCCCAAAGTAGGCAAAATGCAGTATGGTGTTGCCGCACGAATTTCCTTTTAACATACCTGTTGAGCAAACAAATCAACCACCAACTGATATCATTGATCAATTGTACTTGCTAGCCTAGAAGACATAGACTGATCGTGCTCAGTTTGGATAGACAAGTCGTGTTCTGGCTAGGGAGGAAGAAAAAGGAAGACGTTTTGAAGAAGCAATTCAAAGAGATTTGATAAGACAAAAAATTGATCGCTTGAAACAAACTTTTGACCAGATAGAACGATCATTTGGTATAGGCTCATCCTCAAATCCAAGTGTTGATAGTAAGATGAAGAATGGGGCTCCCCGCCAACATTCCTGATCCAAATCAAGATCCTTAGCCAGTGTTACAGCCTAACTTGGGTTTTCACGACGAACAAGAGGATTTCGTCACTAAATTGTATAGCCTCGCGTGGCAAGTCAAAAGAAACGCCCCTGATTGGCTTCGAATGCAATTCATCCTTGAAGAAGAACAAGAACGAGCACAACGCATTGATTTCAATATCCAAAGAGATCGTCTTGTGGAAAGATTTGAAGCCCATTAGTGACAACAGAACCGACAAGTTAACCAGCCGGCGAATCAACAAGTTAATCCACAAGCCAACCAACAAATTCCAGGACAAGTAAACTAGCAAGCTGCCGAAGTAGTTCCCGCACGTCCTCAACGAGATTAAGACACACTGGATCGAATTGGTTCCTTCTTAGCGGATCGATTTCGAAGAATTACTACATCCACACCAAATTCTTGTGGAGTTGTCACCCTATAGAAACAAACAAAGAAAGAAGACAGAAATATCACAAGGTGAAACATCTAGTGCGGTTGGTCCTGGTGAAGAGGTACCATCACCTAGTAGAGAAGTACCAACTAGAGAAATTTTTTCTAGTCTATTCCAGACACCGCCACCACAGATTCCCATACCAAGCACTACTCAAGTTCCAGTATTTGTACAACCCTTTCAACCAGTTCAGATAAATCAGCCAAACATTCCAATGGCTTGGCGACTAGCTAATGCGTTGCCTCTTACCACATTTGTCGATTATCATGAGATGCCAAAGAATCTAGAGCATTTTTGCTTCAAATTCCAGGTCGGCGATATGAACCGGACAGCCGATGAACATATCAAAATTTATGAAGATACTCTCCAGAACCGAGACATCCAACATGAAGATGTAGCATGTCGATTGTTCCCATGCTCTTTAGGAGAGGAAGCATATTATTGGTACATAAACCTACCAGTGAATTCAATTCGAACCTGGTAAAATTTAAAGGAAGCCTTCTTGGCAAAATTTCAACTGCCGACCACACCAGTTGAACTTTACTGACAATTCGTTGAAGTGAAGAGATCAGAACATGAGCCGATCAGTACCTTCAACAACAGATTTCATAAGGCATACACAAGGTTAGGAGATCCATATGAATTGAACGATGCAGCAACATTGCCAATATACTATGCCACTTTGGACAGTCTTACGTCCATGTTTGTAAGAAGGGCCAATCCAGTCCCACCTGACCTCAAAGGAGCATATGCCGAAGCAATTAAAGTTAACTCTAACTTAGGCATGAATGTTGCTGGACCACTTAACCATTTGGGGTATGCTGCTATGCCAAACCAAATAGCGGGAATCAACCAAGCATTGGCTCATCATGTGCCAATTATGAATCCCATTCCCCCCCAAGTAATCAACTAGTGATTCACCCGAGAGGACCAATTTCTCAAGCACAACCTTCCCAGCCTATGTATCTACAAAGTACAACAACGTCCACCAGGACCCCTAAAGAAAAGGAAGAAATGAAAGAGTTGATCGAACAAGTGAAGAAATTATCTACCGAAGTAACTCACCTGAGAAATCAAAACAATCAACTCCATAGTATCCAAAGAAATTCTCAAGGATACCAAGGTAACTATCAAAATTACCAAGGTCAGTCAAGCAATGCTCAAGGCTATCGTAACAATAATCAAGGATATCAAAAAAGGGTATGGAATACTAGACCAAATAATGGCAGTGTGTCGTCTCCACTTGATAATCCGACAGCTCGAGAAAACCATCCAACCGAGAATATACTTCTTGCCGAGTCTGCTTTGTCAGGATGGTGTTGGCTACACAATACCAATCAACATTCTGAGATGCAATGTCGAGAATTTCAACTAGCAGTTGATATTTTCCATAAAACAGTGTTGAAAGAAACACCAGATGATCCATCCACCACTATAGTTCTTGTGGTAAAATATGACTAGGCTTTAGTTTTGGAAGATTTCACATTTCCACCGCCATTTGAATAGTATCAAGCCTCTGATCAATTTGGAAAATTTCCACCAGCATCAACAAATGGGCTCGTGGAGGCGCCACCTTCCATATACTCATACACAGTGGCTGATAGACCAAATGAAGATGCAGCCAATTATTACTTTCCACCATTAAACAATAGCGTGCTGGTCGAAGGCATAAATGAAGTTCAAGTGTTTCAACAGACAGGCAGCAATCCACCAAGGGTTTATTTCAGGAAGAATCAGGAGCCTTTGACATCATCTGTCCCTCCACACAATTTCCAAACACCTCCACATCCAAACGCAAGCAATAATCCACCTCTCCCGAAAGACGCGCCTTAATACAGGCAAGGCAATAATGCTAATAGTTCCACTAATAGTTCTCCTCCTAAGGACGAACTAAAGAGACTAAGCTAATATGTCACCGAGGAGGTAAGGAAGATCAAGGTGAGTGTGTCATTGTTTGAACTAATGAAAGTGCCAGAGATAAAGGACACATTCCTTGATAGCCTGAAGGACCAAACACAAGATGTAGCCAACACAATTCACAAGGCTACAAGTTCTACAACTAATATAAACGTTGTTAAGGATGAACAGTGTCAAGAACTGTCCCAGATAGTAAAGATCGCTCAAGGATCTCGGAGTTCCAAAACAACTTGCGGCTTGTATGAAGTGAAAGAGGGCATAGAAATGCCAGGCCAGCAGACAACCAAAATTGAGCAAACACACCAAAGTTCAAAAGGGCATAAGGTAGAAGAGCATTCTGCCAGAGAAATAGAAGCTTGCCAAGTTGGAAAGAATAGTAAAGCGAAAGAGACAGAAGCCGAAATATAGAAAGGGAGCTCGGTGATATTCTATCAAGGGAAAGATGAGCCAACTCCTCTCCTTGTTTCTCTCCAGATTTTCAACAAACTCTTACACAATTGTCTAATCAACTCAGGAGCATCCAGTAACGTCATGCCATTAGCTGTGTGTCGCAGATTGGGTTTGACACCCACTAAGACAAATAAGAAAGTGATACAGTTGGATAAAACGAAAGTTCTAGTCATAGGAGAATTGAATAATATTCATATGCAGTTATCATCCGATCCCAAAATTTAGCATTTCGTCGACATTTCTGTAGTCGATATCCCAGATGGATACGGAATGGTCTTAGGACGAGACTGGACCCGCAGATTGAACGACTACTTCGCCACTGATTTCTCACACATGTGGTTACCATGGAGGGGTATTCCCAATCAAATTAGAGTTGAGAGCACACCGAGACTTAAGCTAATGATTACTGAAAACAGAGAAAATAATGAAATTCTCTTCTGTGAGACAGACCTAGGACAATATAGGCCAAAGTCACTAGAGGTTTTGATGCTGAAATGCTCGAATAATTGGGAAGATTCACTGGAAATTGCAGATCCTGCAGAAGATCCCATTGAAAGTGATGAAGAGCTTTTACCAGATGAAAGTGAGAGCATGTTTGAGAATTTTAGAAGATTTGTGCTCAGGAGTACAAGACAAGAGAAAGAATTGGGGAGTCATGCTTTTATGCAAGACTTGTTATTACCCAACTGGTGCCGGATCCATAATGCTTTTCATTCCGAGTTCTCTTGTGCAATGTGCAAAGTGGCTCTAGACCAAGTACGCACAAGAATTTCCCAAGTTTCAGAAGTTGAGTGTCTTAATTTGACAATGCGAAACGAAGACAGTGATTCTAACAGAGAGCTATCATCAAGAGAAGAGATAACACAGGAAGTAGACGAAGTTCAAAAGGATTCAGTTCAAAAGAAAGAAACTCCCACTCCTCATCAATTGCCAGGGCAAGAACAAGTTTGGACCTTGAGGTTCGATGGTTCAAAATCTAAAAAAGGCAACGGAGCTGGGTATGAGCTTATTAGTCCATCAGGCGAGACCTATTTAGCTGCCTTGAGATTGCAATTTCCATGTACCAACAATGTTACGGAATATGAGTCCTTAGTTCACGGATTGCTCCACGCAATTCGCAAAAAGGTCAAAGTGCTACATGTTTATGGTGATTCAGAAATTGTGGTAAGGCAAGTAAGGAAAAAATATGCTTGCCATGACAAAAGACTGAGAGGATACAGAAACCGTGTCTGGGATCTCATCGAAAGCTTTGACACTTTCAACATCAAATCAGTGTATCGTTCTCAAAACAAAGTGGCAAATTCCTTAGCCCAATCAACAAGTTCCTTAGAGCTGCTGGAGATGGATGTTGTGAAGAAATTTATAGTAGAAATCATTTTGACACCATCAGTCCTAGATAACATTACAAACTTCCAAGTTTTTGACGATGACAAGCACATCCTTGATTTCTTAACAAATTCAGATGTTTTCCTCACTCAAATCATTGACGAAGAAGAAGACCGAGGGGAAGCTGAATTTGATACCGAGGGCATAATGAACTTAAAGACCAATAACATTCCCAAAGGAATGATACAACTAGAAAGGATCTTCGATCAAGATCAAATCAATGCCATCAAATACCAAAGAGAGGGAGGAGGCCAACATGAAGCGGTCAACCTTGGAACGCAGGAAGAAGTGAGATATGTTCGCATTGGTAAAGTATGCACACATAAAGAAAAAGAGAAAATAATCAAGAGTTTGAAACAATTCAAAGACATTATTTCCTGGAGCTATGAGGGTCTGAAAACATATGATACTTCAATTATTACACACACTATTCCCCTCAAAGCAGGCAGTAAACCATTTAAACAATGCCAAAGACCTGTGAATCCTCTGCTAGAGCCCCTCATTTTCTAAGAAGTAAGGAAGTTACTTTCAGCGGGCATTATCTTTCTAGTACGCCACTCAACGTGGGTCGCCAATTTGGTACCTGTCCGCAAAAAGAACGAAGAGATAAGATTGTATGTAGACTTCCGAAATCTTAACAAGTCCTCAGAAAAGGACAATTATCCACTGCCCTCATTAGATGAAGTCATTCAAATTGTAAATGGATCCCAGATGATGTCATTCCTCGATGGATATTCCGGCGACAATCAAGTGCTCGTGGAACCTGAAGACAGGCTTAAGATGACATTCACAACAAAGTGGGGTACATTTTCCTACAAAAGGATGCCATTTGGTCTGATCAATGTCGGGGCCACCTTTCAAAGGGCTATGGATATTGCTTTCAAGGATCTCATAGGGAAATGCATCATCGTCTACATGAATGACCTTACTGTGTTTTCAAAGAAAAGAGAAACTCATGTCAAAGATTTGATAAGGATATTTGAAAGATGTAGAAAATACGAAATATCCTTGAACCCGAAGAAATGTGTATTTGAGGTGACTGAAGGAAAATTGCTTGGCCATGTGATAACAGAAAAGGGTATTCTTATCGACCCTGATTGAGTAGAGGCTATTTCAAGGACCGGCTTGCCGTCAAGTCAAAAGGAATTGAAGTCTTTCTTCAGAAAGATTAACTTTGTAAGAAAATTTATAACAGGATTCGTTGAGATAGTCAGGCCTCTGAATGAAATGCTCAAAAAGGTTGCAAAGATAGAATGGACGGAGCCGACGAGAAAAGCTTTTGAAGAAATTAAACAGGCCATAATTGACGCTCCTATCTTGGTTAGTCCTGATTATACAAAGCCTTTTTATCTCTACTCTTTCGCATCAAAGCATACTTGTGCCGCAATGTTAACACAAAGGACAGAAGAGAAGGATGAACATCCTATTTCTTTTATGAGTGCACCTTTCAAGGATGCAGAGCTGAAATACATGAACATTGAGAAGCAAGCATATGCCTTGGTCAAGGCAATAAAGAAATTTTGACACTACATATTGAGAAGTAAAGTCTTTGCTGCAGTCCCAGATGTGACAGTCAAAACTCTCCTAATGCAAAATGAATTAGGAGAAAGGCGAGGAAAGTGGGTCACAATCATCCAGGAGTATGATGTCAATATTCAACCAATGAAGATTGTCCGCGGCCAAGCTTTGACACAGACCATTGCCACCAGACCAGGACTTGTATAACAAGTATATGAACTTCAAGGAGTATCTCCTGACGAATGGTATGATGATATCATCTACTTCCTTCTCAATCACAAATGCCCAAACCATTTGAATCCTGTACAAAAGAGAGCCCTACGAATGAAGAGCTAGAGGTACATGCTGCATGGAGCAGTGTTATATAGGAGAAATCACGAAGGATTTTTTCTACGGTGCCTGGAAAAAGAAGAAGCTAAACAAACAATAGAGCATTTCCATTCCAAATTTGGAACCGGTCACAGAGGAGCACTTGCAACATCACACCAAATTTTGATGGCTGGTTATTATTGGCCAACAGTATTCAAAGATGCATACGATCACGTGAAGACCTGCCATACATGTCAAGTCACTGTCGCACAAGAAAGGAACCTAGCTATGCCATTGCAACCTATGATCGAAGTGCGACCCTTCGCAAAGTGGGGGATCGATTTCATTGGTATGGTCAATCCACCTTCCTCGGTGCAACACAGGTATATTCTAACTGCAACTGACTACTGTACGTAGTGGTTAGAAGCTTAGGATTTGAAGTTTTGCACTTCTGATACTGTAATTAATTTTTTGGAAGAAAACATTATCACCAAGTTTGGTTGTCCTCATGCTTTAGTGTGTGATAACGGTTCTGCGTTTTCTTCATTGATATTTTCTAACTGGGCTTTCGAGTATGGTATCACTTTGAAATTTTCATCAAATTACTATCCCTAAGGCAACAGATTAGCAGAATCCACGAACAAGAATTTATTGAACGTCATCAAGAAACTGCTAGACAAAAATCCAAGGGACTGGCATACACAATTGAGATTCGCTCTTTGGGCGGATAGAGTAAGAGTAAAGAGTTCCTTGGGTACATTGCCCTACCACCTGGTTTATGGGAAAGATCCAATATTTCCTATACAGTTGAGGATTCCAACTTTGCAGTTCATGCAAGAGTGTTTGGAAGAAGAAGAGAGGGTCAAAACCAGATTTTCACAGTTACTATTATTGGAAGAAAAAAGAGATCAAGCCTTGGAGAAATTTTCCAAACACCAAGATATTGTCAAAAGATGGTTCGACAAATGAGTGAGAGTTAAGGCATTTCGAATTTCCAATTTAGTCCTTTGTTGGGACAAAGCTCATGAGAGAAGAGGAGACCACAATAAATTTGACAACCTATGGATGGGTCCCTTCCAGATTTCAGAAATTTTGGGAGACAATGCTTTTAAACTAAAGATGCTAACTGGAGAAGAAGTTCCATTGCCCGTCAATGGGCAATTTCTAAAGCATTACTTCTAGTCCTAGACTCCCAGTGGGTCTTGCTTTGTATATAGCTAGATTAGATTTCTTTTCCTGTTTGGGTTTGTTTTTGCTTTCCGTTTTCCTGCTTTCTTAGATTAGTTTGCTTGCTTTCATTTGCTTTGCTTAGGTTTAGTTGCTTTGAATAAATGGTGGATCTCCATTTGCAAGAAGGTAAGGTATTCCAAATACACACACTAGTCTTATTCCACAAATTAATGTTTAGATTATTCCATTGATAAATAATCGTTAGGAATCTCAAAATCCGAGACTGAATCCTTCTAGTTTAACTTTAGGTTAGGATTTGTACTTGGCTAGAAGAGGAATCATATATTGTGTCTAGACACTAAGTATTGAAGATCACTATATTTTCACACATTTGATAATTTCTCTGAGTCAATATGGTTTCCTAGGAGAAGTCAAGGTTAGGTTAATCAAAATTCTAGCTCTTGCGCCACTATAATACTCAAACCCATGTGAGCTTCATTGCTTACAAGCCTAAATGTGGAAATATGTGAAAAGAAAAGAATTATCAAAAGAAATAAAGAAAAATAGAAGAATCAAAACATTTGGCTTTTGGGTGTGCAGACATCTCTGGGGAAAATGTCTTGATCCAATCTAGGGTTTCTTTCCTTTCTGAGTACACCTTTTAACCTAGAGGTAAGTTAGTTGAATTTAGTTAAAGATTCCAGATTCAGAATAGGTCTTTATCTTTGTAATGTTCAGGAACATTCCTCACGTGGAGTCGCCAGATGTTGTGACCTAACTCACATCTCGCCCCATTGCAAATGGGGACCCTCATGATTGCTTCTTAGCTTTGTCCGTTGCGTCTTGGTTTCGTTTGGTCGTTTGCGGTTTGGTTTGAATTTTGAAGATAGTTTAAGTCAAGCAAATGAGTTTTGCTTTGGATCCAGCGTACACTAAACCATCTTCCTTGGGGCACGGGGGAGACAAAAGATGCATTGTCATTTGATCCAATTAGTACCTCCCTATTTTTGGGGTTTTCTCCTAGCCCCTATTTTTTGGGACCTACTTTTTTGGCACTTTTGAGCAATTCTGAGATCCCTATTTTTTAGGGTCTATTTTTAGAAAGTTGCTATTTTTGGAAAAATTTCTATTTTTAGAAAGTTTTTATATTTGGAAAGGTCTCAAGTTTTGAAAATCCACTCAAAAGTTCGAAAAGATCAACAGAACTCTCAGAAAATCGATTTGAAAATTTTTGAATTCATGGTGAAATTCTAGAAAATCCGCGAAAAATTAAAAATAAAATGAGAATCAGCATGTTGTTCATTTCGCATTGTCAAATTAAGACACTCAGCTTCTAAAACTTGGGAAATTCTTGCGAGTACTTGGTCTAGGGCCACTTTGCACATTGCACAAGAGAACTCGGAATGAAAAGCATTATGGATCCGGCACCAGTTGGGTAATAACAAGTCCTGCATACAAGCATGACTCCCCAATTCTTTCTCTTGTCTTGTACTCCTGAGCACAAATCTTCTAAAATTCTCAAACATGCTCTCACTTTCATCTGGTGAAAGCTCTTCATCACTTTCAGTGGGATCTTCTGCGGGATCTGCAATTTCCAGTGAATCTTCCCGATTATTCGAGCATTGCAGCATCAAAACCTCTGAGGCCTTTGGTCTGTACTGTCCTAGGTCTGTCTCACAGAAGAGAATTTCATTATTTTCTCCGTTTTCAGTAATCATTAGCTTAAGTCTCAGTGTGCTCTCAACTCTAATTTGATTGGGAATACCCCTCCATGGTAACCACATGTGTGAGAAATCGGTGGCGAAGTAGCCGTTCAATCTTCGGGTCCAGTCTCGTCCTAAGACCATTCCGTATCCATCTGGGATATCAACTACAGAAATGTTGATGAAATGCTGAATTATGGGATCGGATGATAACTGCATATGAATATTATTCAACTCTTCTATGACTGGAACTTTCGTTTTATCCAACTGTGTCACTTTCTTATTCGTCTTAGTGGGTGTCAAACCCAATCTGTGACACACAGCTAGCAGCATGACGTTACTAGATGCTCCTGAGTCGATTAGACAATTGTGTAGGAGTTTGTTGAAAATCCAGAGAGAAACAAGGAAAGGAGCTGGCTCATCTTTCCCTTGATAGAATATCACCGGGCTCCCTTTCTGTATTCCAGCTTCTGTCTCTTTCGCTCTACTATTCTTTCCAACTTGGGAAGCTTCTATTTCTCTGGCGGAATGCTCTTCTACCTTATGCCCTTTTGAACTTTGGTGTGTTTGCTCAATTTTGGTTGTCTGTTGGCCTGGCATTTCTATGCCCTCTTTCACTTCATACAAGCCACGAGTTGTTTTGGAACTCCGAGATCCTTGAGCGATCTTTACTGTCTAGGATGGTTCTTGACACTGTTCATCCTGAACAACGTTTACATTAGCTGTAGAACTTGCAGCCTTGTGAGTTGTGTTGGCTACATCTTGTGTTTGGTCCTTCAGGCTGTCAAGGAATGTGTCCCTTATCTCCGGCACTTTCATTAGTTCAAACAATGACACGCTCACCTTGATCTTCCTTACCTCCTCGGTGACATATTGGCCTAGTCTCTTTAGTTTGTCCTTAGGAGGAGAACTATTAGTGGAACTATTAGCATTATTGCCTTGCCTGTATTGAGGCGCATCTCTCAGGAGAGGCGGATTATTGCTTGCGTTCGGATGCGGAGGTGTTTGGAAATTGTGTGGAGGGACAAACGATGTCAAAGGCACCTGATTCTTCTTGAAATAGACCTTTAGCGAATTGCTGCCTGTCTGTTGAAACGCTTGAACTTCCTTTATGCCTTTGACCAGCACGTTGTTGTTTAACGGTGGAAAGTAATAGTTGGCCGTATCTTCATTAGGTCTATTAGCCACTGTGTATGAGTATATGGAAGGTGGCGCCTCCACAGGCCCATTTGCTGATGCTGGTGGAAATTTTCCAAATTGATCAGAGGCTTGATATTGTTCATATGGCGGTGGAAATGTGAAATCTTTCAAGACTAAAGCTTGGTCATATTTTACCATAGGAACTATAGCGGTGGATGGATCATATGGTGTTTCTTTCAGTATTTCTTTCTGGAAAATATCAGCTGCTAGTTGAAATTCTCGACATTGCATCTCAGAATGTTGATTGGTATTATGTAGCCGACACCATCCCGACAAAGCAGACTCGGCAAGAAGTATATTCTCGGTTGGACGGTTTTCTCGAGCTGTCGGATTATCAAGTGGAGACGGCACACTGCCATTATTTGGTCTAGTATTCCATACCCTTTTTTGATATCCCTGATTATTGTTACGATAGCCTTGAGCATTGATTGACTGACCTTGGTAATTTTGATAGTTGCCTTGGTATCCTTGAGAATTTCTTTGGATACTATGGAGTTGATTGTTTTGATTTCTCAGGTGAGTTACCTCAGTGGATAATTTCTTCACTTGTTCGATCAACTCTTTCATTTCTTCTTTTTCTTCAGGGGTCCTGGTGGACGTTGTTGTACTTTGCAGATACACAGGCTGGGAAGGTTGTGCTTGAGAAACTGGGCCTCCCGGGTGAATCACTAGTTGATTACTTGAGGGGGGAATGGGATTCATAATTGGCACATGATGAGCCAATGCTTGGTTGATTCCCGCTATTTGGTTTGGCATAGCAGCATACCCCAAATGGTTAAGTGGTCCAGCAACATTCATGCCTAAGTCAAAGTTAACTTTAATTGCTTCGACATATGCTCCCTTGAGGTCAGGTGGGACTGGGTTGGCCCTTCTTACAAACATGGACGTAAGACTGTCCAAAGCGGCATAGTATATTGGCAATGCTGCTACATCATTTAATTCATATGGATCTCGTAACCTTGTGTATGCCTTATGAAATCTGTTGTTGAAGGCACTGATCGGCTCATGCTTTGCTCTCTTCACTTCAACAAATTGTCGGTAAAGTTCAGCTGGTGTGGTAGGCAACCGAAATTTTGCCAAGAAGGCTTCCTTTAAATTTTGCCAGGTTCGAATTGAATTCACTGGTAGGTTTACGTACCAATAATATGCTTCCTCTCCTAAAGAGCATGGGAACAATCTGCATGCTACATCTTCATGTTGGATGTCTCGGTTCTGGAGAGTATCTTCATAAATTTTGATATGTTCATCGGCTGTCCGGTTCATATCACCAACCTGGAATTTGGAGCAAAAATGCTCCGGATTCTTCGGCAAATGTGGTAAGAGGCGACGCATTGGCTGGACGCCAAGCCATTGGAATGTTCGGCTGATTTATCTGAACTGGTTGAAAGGGTTGTACAAATACTGGAACTTGAGTAGTGCTTGGTATGGAAATCTGTGGTGGCGGTGTCTGGAATAGACTGGAAAAAGCTTCTCCAGTTGGTACTTCTCTACTAGGTGATGGTACTTCTTCACCAGGAGCAACCGCACTAGATGTTTCACCTTGTGATATTTCTGTCTTCTTTCTTTGTTTGTTTCTATGGGGCGACAGCTCCACAAACTTTTTGAAGGAATTTGGTGTGGATCTAGTAATTCTTCGAAATCGATCCGCTGAGAAGGAACAAATTCGATCCAGTGTGTCTTAATCTTGTCGAGGATGTGCGGGAGCTGCTTCAGCAGCTTGCTGGTTTACTTGTCCTGGAATTTGTTGGTTGGCTTGTAGATTAACTTGTTGATTCGCCGGCTGGTTAGCTTGTCAGTTCTGTTGTCGTTGAAGGGCTTCAAATCTTTCCACAAGACGATCTCTTTGGATATTGAACTCAATGCGTTGTGCTCGTTCTTCTTCTTCTTCAAGGATGAATTGCATTCGAAGCCAATCAAGGGCGTTTCTTCTGACTCGCCACGCGAGGCTGTACAATTCAGTGACGATATCCTCTTGTTCGTCGTGAAAACCCAAGTTAGGCTGTAACACTGGCTAAGGATCTTGATTTGGATCAGGGATGTTGGCGAGGAGCCCCATTCTTCATCTTACTATCAACACTTGGATTTGAGGATGAGCCTGTAGCAAATGATCGTTCTATCTCGTCAAAAGTTTGTTTCAAGCGATCAATTTTCTGTCTCATCAAATCTCTTTGAATTGCTTCTTCAAAACGTCTTCCTTTTTCTTCCTCCCTAGCCAGAACATGACTTGTCTGTCCAAACTAAGCACGATCGGTCTGTGTCTTCCAAGCTAGTGAGTACAATTGATCAATGATATCGGTTGGTGGTTGATTTGGTTGCTCCACAGGTATGTTGAAAGGAAATTCATGCAGCAACACCATACTGCATTCTGCCTACTTTGGGAGTTATTCCACTGTCGTTGTTTTGGCCCCTCCTTCTAGCGCCAATTCTAAATGTTGATGCGTGTTTTCTAACACAACAAACATTTACTAGAATAAAGTGTCCAAGACGCTCTATCCCCTCTTGAAAAACTACCTTCTATGCTAAGATTGCAAGTAAGATCATACGGCAATTCCAATGTTTCGCTTAGGGTGTGGATGAGCCTGTGGGTTTGATACGTGATTTGCCTGCTGGCGACATAATTTATGCTAGGCTTTGTTCAATTCACAATGAAGGTCTAGACACGAAGCTCTATTGTTTCAATATGGATCAAAACAAAACTAAAAAAGATAAGGGTTCAAGTTCTAATCTACTCCTAAGAATCCAAGAGATCTGCATTGACTTTGGTGGAACTAATAATCACGCTTTCGCTTCGCCATCGCCAATCCACAACTCCACAAAGGGGTGCAATCTTCAAGCAATGCTAATGATTTCACGTCATGAATAACTACCATCAAATCAAACAATAATTATCCTGAATAGAAGTTAAGCATCCACAAAATAAGCTCAGTTAACTTTACGCATTGAATGAAAATCATCCATTCAAAGAAAGTATGAGCAAAAGTTTCACCATAAATCAATACTTATCAAATCTTGCATTCATCTAACATACATGAAATAAAATCTAAACTATGATGAGGGATAAGAACCATGCCAACTCCAAAATAAGAGAAGCAATCACCATCAAAACAATGCATGCATTACTTATTACTTTGGCAGTCATACGCAACAATTACTTATCTCAACATGTTTTGCAACATGCTCCCATGCTTTACAAATGAGGGGGTGAGCTCAATTTATAGGCTCCCCAATTACAATTCAATGGCCAAGATTAATTTGGAATCAACGGCCGAGATTACAAAATGAAACCCTAATTAGGGTTTGTCCTAACTAACTCCTCGACCAATGAGAAAATTACATTCGAGGACACTTGTCCTTTTTACTAAATATGAACCAACAAATAAAATAGAAAGTTGTTGCATGTTGATTTGGAATGATTTGATTGGTTGGAAGATGACGAGGCGCCACCTCAACGTGCTGGATGTCTTCCTTGATCACTTTGGTCTTGTTCTTTAGAATATTTTCCTTGCCGATGACTTTATCCTTTGTGCTTTGATCTTGGATGACTTTGGCTTCTTCTTCTCACCTCGCCTTGGAGCACCTGTTTAGACTTGAAGTTATTAAGTCTTTCTTTCCGGATTGCTTTGGAATTTCTTCAAGTGCCATTTTTGTGCTCAAATAAACTTCGCCGGTCGCTTTGTCTTCAATTTTGAATTTGGCTTGCGTAAGTTGGGTGTACTTGACGATGTGCCTGTCGTTGTCTTCATGATGCCAAATTCTTAGCGAACTTCCCGTTGGTCTTGCAATGTGCAAGGGTGGACTCCCCAAGTTTTCTTTCATCTCCCTTCAAATCGGCGTTTGCACTTTCTTTGCCATTTTCCTCTTTGAAGATTCGCCTTGTGTAGTCATCAACCTGCAGTAAAAATAAAAAATAAAAATAACTTTTTCAGAATAAGCTTTGAAAGGTTTTCCAAAATGGCTAATGGCAAAAATTATTCATTAATCCCACTATTGGATGAAGATTTTCATTTTCTCTCTCCTGAAATCTGGCCTCATGCTGAATTTTTAACACTCTCTCCCCTGATATCAAAGTGAATTTTGCTTCGAATTTAAAGGCAAACTTCATACTCTCTTCGTCATTTTCATCTTGGCACGAGCATATTCCATATTTAACTCTTCATTTCTATCTCCCGAAATCAGACTTCAAATTGTTTGCCATACTCTCTCTCTACAAGTCGGACTTGGTGAACATTTTTCCATGGCGGACTTTGAGAGTCTTTTTCCATCTATCTTCAAATGTTGGAGGACTTCATGTCAAATTCTCCGTGGACCTCTTATCAAGTCTTCCATATGGCAAAGGTGATTTTCTTTTGGTTATCTCTTTGGGGTGTCGAAAATTAAATAATTAAAATAATTATTTTATGTGTTGTTTTCAACCCCTTCATTTTTATGGCAAATTATTTTTTTGTCTAAGGCAATTTTGATTTTCGAAATTTTTCTTGCCAATGCCTTAGGCGAACTTTCTTTTCTTCCAATTTACTTTGCCATAACTTCTATCGTCCAAAATTATTTTGCCATAATTTCTTTCGTCCAAAATTATTTGGCCACAATTTTTTGCCGTCCATTTTATTTTGCCATAATTTTCTTGCCGTCCATTTTATTTTGCCATAATTTTCTTGCCGTCCAATTTCTCAGGCGAAAATGTTTTGGACATATAAATGTTGGACTTAGAAAAATATTTCTTATCTCTGAGTATGGTGAATTTTTAAAGTGCCAAGAATATTTTTAAATTTTCCAATGTCCACACTTAGGCAAAAATTTTATTTTCCCTCACTCATTCTTGGTATGGCGGACCTTCCATTTGCTTAGCCATGTATTTTTTCAAAGGCGGACTTGTCTTAATTTCTTCCCACTTTACATGGGGCAGACTTCATCAAATTTCATGCCTACTTTACTTCTTATGGTGGACTTCACACATTTTCTAGCCATTTACCAATTGACTAAGGGCGGACTTCAGCTTATCTCTTGCCATCTTCTTTCTAGCTGGGCAGAGTTTGTCTTATGGCTTGCCATTCCCTTCTTTGTGGCTGGGTGGACTTGTTTCTATGTCTTGCCACTTCAAGGCGGAGTTGCTTCATGTGCTTGCCATTCAATCTTATATCTAAGGGCGGACTTAGCTTCTCCTGCATTGCCATTTAACACTTTGGCTGAAGCAATTCGCCATTAACTTTTCTTTATCCTTCATACCTAGGCCATCTCTTTCAGGCTGAAGCTCTTTTGACATTGACTTTACTCATTTCCTCCATGCTAGTTATGAATCTCAGTCCTCTTTCAGTCACCAATTTGCCATGCTTGTTCAGATTTTCATAAATTTTCCAGATTTCTTCATGGATTTCTCAGATTTTTATATGAATTTCTCAGATTTTTATCAGATTTTGATGATTCCATGACTGATTTTTCCAGATTACTCACCATTTTCTGTGATTTTCAAGCAATTTTTTCCAGATTTTTAACTTTTTCCATAATTTCACGATGAATTCAAAAATATTTCAAATCAATTTTCTGAGAGTTCTGTTGATCTTTCCAAACTTCTGAGTGGATTTTTGACACTCGAGACCTTTCCAAATATAGAAACTTTCTAAAAAATAGAAATTTTCCAAAAATAGCAACTTTCTAAAAATAGACCCTAAAAATAGGGATCTCAGAATTGCCCAAAAGTGCCAAAAAAGTAGGTCCTAAAAAATAGGGGGCCAAAGTGAAAAACCCTAAAAAGCAGGAGGTGTCAAAATTGACTGAAACGACAGTCAATCTTCATCTCCTGGGTCCTCTAAGTACTGTGGCGACGTTTGGTCAATGATTTAGGCTCAAATTCTTTGCTTGGCTCGGATGACCCTTGAAAACTTTAACTCCTCATTGCAAAAAGACTGGTGATAAGCAATTGCGACACCAAGGCAAAACCCAAAAAGCAAAAACAAGAGGGTCCCCATTTGCAATGGGGCGATGTGTGAAAAGGTCACAACACTTTCCTCTACAAATTGTGCATAGATTGTAGAGTCAATAGATAAGGAATCAAAAAGGCGAAGGCGTCCCCTCATAATCCTAGTAATTCAAGAACCTCTACCAACCAAACTTTAGAACTATTGTTGTCCAAGAAACCCCCTACATCTGCAAATGGATCCTTTGTGGTTTCACCAAACACCATGTACATCAAACTTTTTTTAATTTTGTTCTCCCATCAAAAAGGAAAATTCATGTTATCTTTAGTTAGCCACTCCACCCAAGATCTCATTCATCATGTAGGAAATCGAATATCAAGTATTGTTTCTCAAAATACAAGCCCTCTCTAGTTCATGGAAGCTTTCCTTGGATCTAAGACGGAGATTGGGTACAAGCTAAGTTACCGATTCGCCACCTATAGCCTCTGGATACAATTCAATTCGTATCAGATTTGCAATTCGGGTACGATACGATACAAATTCGGGTAGGATTTGAAATTTGCTCTGTGGATTCGCCTTGGATTCGATTCGCCACTGTGGATTCGACCAGGATATGCCATGAAGAATCGGCGACGAATCTAGGCGTCAAAATGCCCAAGCAGTGGAAAAAGTTTGCTTTTTTGCATTTTTTAATTATTTTTTTGACCAACAGTTGACTTAACAAAGCATAATCCATCATTGTGCAAGGCAGATTTAAGTTGGATGAGGCCTTTGTTCGTGTGCAAGGATGGTTTTCATTCCAAATATCTTTCCAAAGTCTGACCTAGTTACGTTTGTTTTTTTTCATGTCATTAGCCCCTAAGCAACATTGCCTCCCTTATTTGCTTGAATAAAGCTGCACCTTGCATGGCCAAGTTAGGTTACTGTATTGTATCAAATTCCCAAACATTAAGATATACTTTCATTGGATTCTTTAACTCCATGGTGTAGGTGGATCTGTATGCATCTTCCATGTCAATTTCATGACCAAAGCCTGATTGAATAAATGGAGATTTTTTGAACTTTAACCCTCATGCTTTTTTGTGGCCATGTGAGTTTGGACCACAGTAAAAAGCAAAATCTAATGTAGCATCTAATGATGCTGGTTTGTTTGATGACCCATATGATTCAGATTGATCAATGATCAATAATGGCTGATTGTAAACACTTGACATTTTATGTTTAAACTTTAATTTATAATTTTATATCATGACATTCGAGTAATCACCAATATTTTAATATTTGACTTAGTGACTATGAAAGTGGTGATGTATTTTTGCTATGTTATTAGACTATTAATATGGTGGTGTATTCTGAACTTAATTACTGCTGCAAATATGTATATATTTCTGATTTTTATATGTTTTTTGTATTGCCGTACCCAAGCCGTACCCAACCCCAAAACAATTTTTGACCGAATCCCGTACCGGATTTGCGTACCCGTACCCGAATCCAAAAACGAATCAGTAACTTAGGGTACAAGATAACTAGAAACTATCTACATCTTTAAGACTCCTAATGCCGAAGGGTTACTACGTAACAGTTTAACTGAAAATGATGGAATCTTTTAAGGTGGATCTTTGTTCCTCAAGAAACCATGATTGTTCATAAAGCATGTCTTCCAACCCTTAATCCATTAAATAACCTGCCCAGTACAATGGTGCTCTAGGTCAAGTTGCTCTTCTTGCCAAGTGAATATTAGCAAGACGCAACACTCAAAAAGATTGAAGAAGCCATTAGGGAGTACATAAAAGCTTTTGAAAACACCACATAGCCCATAAATCTAAACCATTAGCAGATATGCATCAACATTGATATAATAAGCCACTCCGCAACAAACACACTCTAGAAATGGGAGGAATCAAATGGAAACAACAAATACATTACAAAAGGATTCCCTTTAGATGCAAGATTTCTCATGTGCATGGATATCTAGCAAGAGTGTGTCCAAAAGAAGGGAAAATCCAACCTAAACCAACATAACAGGAAAAGCAATGATATTGAATACCAAGGGAACACAACTCAAAATCAACAGCAAAAAGCCAAACACTTTAATATCAAGCAAATTCCAAAGCTTATGTATGAAAATTGAAGTACATAGCAATACAATCAACTCATATAATAATGTCCAACCCCTTTGAAGCCCTAAAAGGTACAAGGACGGCATGGATAACATGGTTATGGAATCAACAGCGGCAATAAATTCCAAGAAACTAAGTTTGCTACCCAAGCCAATCCTCCCCAAGAAAAATAAAAAGTAAATATACTTTTCTTAAAAAAGAAGCCAAAAGTATATTTGCCAATACCACAAAATGCATCATTGGGAGCTAAAAGACTCTGATGATAACAAGCAGAAAAGAGAAAGCCAGCCGCTATGAAGGGCACTCAACAGGAGGCAAAGTAACAAAGATATAAAAGGCATATCACAATCAAATAAGTACATATGATACTTCTTCAGGAGACAATGAGGACTGGCAATCTAGCTGGACTCAAATTTAAAGGTATCTGGGGCAGCAAGTAAACCCACCTTTGCCCACACATAGAGGGCTGGAAAACTAGCTAGAATCAAACTTACAGGTATCAAATTTACATTCAGTAACTCATTATGTAGAACAAAGTTCCATTCTACTCAAATTTTTCTCGCAAATTTCCTACTCATCGTGAATTGTCTTAAAATCTTTAACCATTAGAAATCTCTTGTGCTCCAAGTATAATGTGAATTTCAGAAGAGCTGCATAAAAATATTTAAGTATAGAGGACTAAGAATAAAGTATTTTGCCATGAATGGTTGGCTATTGCAATGGCTTGGGCAAGTTATGACATTGCAAGTTCTAATCGTGACCATCTAACTTGAAATGGTCAAATGATATTTAGGACAAAACATTCTAATTAGAGCCACAATTATTACATTCACTGTATCAATTTCTGACTGCTATTACAAAGTTGAGTTATTTTACAACAATCCAGGCTAAAATTTTGATAACCTTGAGATCAAATTGAGCGTATAAGTAATTTTACCTGACATGTGCAGCAATCGAACTTGTGTGTCTATAAGTTGGCTTCTCAGTCCAGAATGCACTGTTCAATCTAATTAAAGCCATATTTATTACATTCGCCTATATCAGTTTCTAGCCATTATTACAAATTTGAGTTCTATTTACCAGCAATCTAGATTAACATTTTGATAACCTTGACATCAAATTGAGCATAAAAGTAATTCCACCTAAGATGTGTAGTGATCAAACTTGTGTGTCTATAAGTTGGCTTCTCAGTCCAGAATGCACATATCTCCCTCTAGAAATATGATTGGTCAGCCCCGATGCCTGCATCAATCAGCTTTCTTTCCCCCTCATCTAATAATTTGATTTCAACAAACCAGCAAAGTTGATAAAAAAGCAAGTCTACTTTGTGTCTTAGAGGTTCTTAACTCTTTAGCTTCATTTGTCACAGGCATTAGTTTATTTTTTCTAGATAATATACTTGAGCTTCAGTATCAACAATACTTCATTGTGCAGGAAAAGGCCTTTCATAATGCAATAGGACCAACCAACACACACTTTATTTAGTTAAGCTCAAAGATGCAATATAATCATGCTAGCATTGTTGGCTACGAATGGATCTACACATAGAAGTTATTATTCTTATTTACATAATAGAAAAGTAGAATTTTATGAGCTTCCCAAGGTTTTTCAACTTGTTAGACTAGATTTATGGTAGTAATTGTTTCCAGAACTAGAATCACAATCAAACTTGAAAATAAACTACAAGAAATCATAAGGAAGCCATTATGAATTATAGATATTTTATACATCTACAGAAACAAATAACAAGTTATGTGTATTTATACCTCCAGATTATACTTGGCACGAACAGCTCTTCTATAGCCACATGCATAGCATGAAACAAATGAACCCAGCAAGCCCAACAGAGTGCCTTCTGTCAATGAACAGCAGATTCCAGTAATAACACCCCACAACAGGAAATGAACAAAGCAGGGTCCAGTCCAAGGTCGTCCTTCCAAAAATTCCACATTTTTACCAAACAGAATACACGGACAAACTAGACCTATGCAACCTGTACAGAGGAAAAAAGATATTTGATAAACTTGTTTAACAGAAAAAAAAGGCATAGCAATCTAAATGTCCAATGAGGAAAATTTTAAGCAGTCAATAGGCATTGAGTCAGAATGCCAGAAGAAAATGTATGAACTTTAAATAGTCCAGTACATAAGGGCATGCTTTGTTCCTAAATAGAAGGTATTCAATTTTTGGCAAAATAACATATAATTTCATACCTGAAATTGCAACCAGTGTGAACATAAACACCCATACAATAATTATGGCCAAGGTAAGCATGCAAGACTGCAGCTCAATTAATACAAACAGCTCAGATTTGGAATCACAGGATTACTTGAATGCAATTCTCAAATGATTCATCTACAACCGGATGTCAAATGAAAACATAAGAAATCCTCAACCAAATAGTGTTAAACTTACAACCAAACAGTTTTCAAAAGCTGATTCAACAAACTTGACTTTTAAGGGAGACACAAGCTCATAGTGACCTAAAATTGCTTCATTTGGACCAGATAAAGAGGTACCGCATGCTTTAGCATGCTCAAAGACTAGGCTCCACTTTATGGATCCAATAAAAAAAACTCACTTACGAACCAAATACAAAAGTGTGCAGCAGCAATATGATTAATCTACATGACACTTAACTATAAGCAAAATACATCAGGCACCACTTTTGATGCAATGTATACATTATGGTTTGCAATTCTGAAGATCATATCTAGTTTTTCAGCTAGAAAGAAAGAAAACATGACTTATATAATGTGAAGACTTCATAATGAGTAAAGATCACCAATCTGTGAGGGAGCCCAATTTTACAAAGACCATGAATATATCTTTTATTAGAAAATCTAAAATAGAGGTTAAAAGGTGAAAAGTTTTATAATGGTAAATATTTTAATAACCTTTATTCTTATCTCATAATAATAAATATTTGTGTGTTTTGTGAATCCTCTATCTTAACATTATTGCCACTATACATAAACAAAATGTAATATAAGAAATAATTATTCATAAAAAATGGTCACTAAAGTGATGACTTAAATGTTGGTGTAAATAGGTGTTTTACCTATCTAGTCATTAGTGGGTCCTATTAACATGTTAAGTTTACTTAGATCCTAGTTGCTTTTTCTAGAAGCTTTAGTTGTCTAGATAAGATCTTATCATGTCTTATCTAGTTGGCTTTTATTTAATGCTTGTGTCCTAAGTCATTTAATATTAGTTGAGTTAGTTGTCTCATGACATAGGATTAAGACATTTGTCATAATCCTATTTAATCCTATGTCTCACTTTGGCTATATAACCAAGTGGTCTCACGTGTACAACATCAATCATAGCAATACATTGATGAATCATATCATTATAATCTATCATTTGCATTCTTTGATAGAATAACATTATTCTTTCATAACAAATTTCTCTTGTGCTTTCATGAAGTTCCTAGATCTTGGTTGGCTATATTCTTCAGCTAAATCTTGCATGGTGTAGAGTATTCTATACCAACTCTTACATGGTATCAAAGCTTGCGGGATAGCTTCTTGTTAGTCTTTATTGGGAGATCTAGGTTGCAAATCTTGGTGGAGCTTGAAAAGTTGAGTATGCTCTTCTCTTGCATCAAATGATGATCTAGAAAATCAAAAAAAACTTGGAAAAAATACCAAGTTTGGGGGTTTCTTCTTTGTGGTTTTGTATTGCAAGTTCAAATTAGAGATTGTTGGTGCAAATTTGCGCTCACCATTGAGTTCAAAAGGTTCAAGAAAGTCATGTCAAAATCGAACATATGAGGCCAAATCTATGAGGGTTTGAAGCTGAAAAGTGGTTGCCAAATCCAAGAGGTAGCTACAACTTTGGAGCATTTTGGGTCAAATCTAACCCTACCATCACGTCCAAGAGGCCCAAAAATCCTGAGATCAACTATCAATTTGTCAAAAATCTGAGCAATTCATCCAAGGCATGAGGAAAAAAATTGCCCTCCTTTGTCGTTCATACAGCTATCATAATTGCAATGATAGAGAAGAAAAAATCACAAGTCGACAAAAATAAAATAAAATAAAATTCATCAGATAAAATATTTTGTTTTTTGAAAATTTTACTTTTCAAATTTTTGAAGTTAAAAAAATATATATAAAAAATAAAATACTTTAGGTGGAAGGTACTATCTACGCAGTACCTGTGCAAACTTCAAACATGGGCAATACCCACTGTCGTATAGAATTATCTCATGGGGAAAGGTTATCCAAGCTATCTAAAGGAAACCATTCCTCAACCTACTAATGCTAAAGAATTGGCAAAATGGGAGCTTGATTGTGAGAAAACACTTGGATGCATATGTTCATTAGTCCCATTTGATTTAAAATTTCAAGTTGAATCATGCAAAACACCTAAAGAGGCTTGGGAAGCTTTTGAGAAATTGTATGGTAAAACCGATAAGATTACGGGATATTAAATTGATGATGATTTGATGAATCTTGATCCTAAATGTTTTGACCACATCCAAGACTACATCTCCAAGATTAAGCAACTAAGAACACAGATGAAAGATTGCAACATTGATAAAGAGGATTTACAATTGATTTTGAATGTGTTATCCAAGCTTGGTCTTGAGTATTTAGTGTTTGTTAATGGCTTTCATATCTATCTGCTTTCTATGGGAGCATCATATGTTGATCCTAAGTTTAATGACTTTGCAAATCTCCTAATCCAAGAGGAAGTGAAGTTAATTCATATGGGTCTAATCAAGTCTTCTAAGTCACAAGCATTGTTGGCTAGTAAGCTCATGTATAGAAAGAATCAAAGAATCCTAATAAGAAAAAGAACAAGCTACATAAAGAATCTAAGTCCTCTCCCTCTTCAAACAAATCATCTAAGAAGGAGAAACCTACATGTGCATATTGCAAGAAAATAGGGCATGATGAACATCAATGTTATTCCAAATAGATTGATGAGTTGAAGCATCTTCTTAAGAAGAACCAAATCAATTTGCCTTAAATGTCAAAGGGTTCATCTTCTTCTTCTTCATCAAAGTCTGATAGACATAAGGAGCAAGCACTTGTTGCAATTGCAAAATCTAAGTTAGAGAGGTGGATACTTGATTCAAGAGCCTCACATTTGAGACTTGTTCATCACCACACATCTTGATGGCTAACAACACATATATGTGTGTTTGTGGGAAAGGATCCATTGACATGTATGACAGAGCATTTAATGATGTTCTTTGTGTACCTTCATTGTCAACCAATATCCTTTCTATTTATCAAATCACACATGGTGGAGCAGGCAATATTGTTGAGTTCATGCCAGATTTTGTCATAATCCAAGATTTGCATAATAGAGATATAGTTGCAGTTGTGGAGGTTGATCACCAATCTCAAGTCTACACCTTCTCACACCTTGCTCCTAATGATTCGACAGATGTTCACATTAACGCATCTTGTGTGGACACTTTTGAGGAGATTCGGTATCGTCATTTGAATCTTGGTATTCTTTTTGAGGCTCGAGTGACATGTGTTGATGTTCCATCTTCTTCCTCTACTATTGTACCTGAGGATGCTTTTGATTCCATAGTTTTGGCTCCTTGTGATTCAGTTGAGCAGGACATACATCGTCTTCCGGAGATGTCTACCAAGGATGAGTACTTGACAGACATTGCTAGTTTGTTTTGTGAGTACTGCATTTCAGATTTGGAAGGCATCATTGCATTCATCTTCTTTTTGATGGAGATGATCCTTCTCCAGTTGTTGTGAGGGAACACTCTAACCCTCTTGTTCATTCTCTACATGATCATCCTTCATGGTTTGACATGAGTGTGGCTTCTTTTGGACAGAATTTGGAGGCTTCTTTGTCTTCAGAGACAGTATCTTTGTCTTTGGATTTGTGTTCTACAATTGTTTCTAGGAGATTTTGGATTGTCATCTTCTGCAGTGTGACCTAAAACACATGTTTGGACTGTGACAACTTTTAACATTGACCTGGAGACCCTTGAGCATTCTTCAAAGACATCACAAATCATCCTTCTTCCCACATTTTCCTTTCAGGAATGGAAAGACATCCTTCATACCATCTTGGTTTTGTTTCTTCCCAAGGGGAGGAATGTTGTTCTACGCTTTTGGATCATCTTCAACATTTGATGTCAAGCATCTACCATCATTGCAAGAGACTCAACATTGAGGGGGGCTTGCATGGTCTCTCTTCTCTCTTATGGGGGGGTAATTTTACTTGCATGGAGTTTTGTCCTTCTCATTCATCATTGAAAGCATTTTGTTTTCATCTCTCTTTTGGGGAGGAGTTTTGTCTCATTGGGTTTTCTCCTTTTCTCCGTTTGTGAGAGATTGTATTTGTACATGGGTACCTAACATGGCCTCATAGCCAAGACCCATCCTTGCATCATTTGCGTAATAATCTACTCCCTAAGTTGCGCTTAAGGGGGGGGTGTTGGTGTAAATAGGTGTTTTACCTATCTAGTCATTAGTGTGTCCTATTTACATGTTTACTTAGGTCCTAGTTGTTTTTTCTAGAAGCCTCAGTTGTCTAGATAAGATCTTATCACATCTTATCTAGTTGGACTTTATTTAATGCTTGTGTCCTAGGTCATTTAATATTAGTTGAGTTAGTTGTCTTATGGCATAGGTTTAAAATACTTGTCATAATCCTATTTAATCCTATGTCTCACCTTGGCTATATAACTAGGTGGTCTCATGTGTACAACATGAATTCATAACAATACATTGATGAATCATATCATAATAATCTATCATTTGCATCATTTGATAGAATAATAATATTCTTTCATAACCGATCTCTCTTGTGCTTTCATGAAGTTCCTAGATCTTGGGACTGGCTATAATCTTCAGCCAAATCTTGCATGGTGTAGAGTATTCTATACCAACTCTTATATTAGATATTGGAAATTGTCTCTAAAATAAAAAGTCCCACAAAAATAGAAATATAACTCCTACTACATTTCAAAAGTTTCAATGACTTAAAGACAATGTTTTGGTTACAAATTTGAATATAGAATTATTTATTTATTTTACATTGACACTAGTTTTGAGTATAGAAGGCTTAGAAGGTATTGCATTGCCCAAAAGCTTTGTCAATTATCAAAGAGACTAAAGGATGAAAAGTTCAAAGATGTAGATTTTTAATAGTAAACATTCCTCTTCCATCATAACAAATGCTTAGAAATTTTTGTATATTATGTGGATTCATTTACTTCATAACAATTACCAACGTAGGTGAGTACAAGGTCATTAAAAAAATTAACTACTCGTTAAAAATAGTCAATGTGATGACTTGAACATTCAAAGTACTTTCAAAAATAATCTGAAACCACACTGTTGTTTAAATAGTTGTAAATTTTACTTCAGTAAGTTCATCATAGAAATCCAATCCAACTCCTATCACCCACGGCACCCAGCAATGACTATCAATTGATCCACCTGATCAAAAATTTGCAGTTAATTAAATTTTCCATTCCAATCTGATGTCTTTACTGACAAGCACACATCTGAACAGTCAAGACCATTCATTTGAAAAGTGGTATTATTATGCAAAAAAGGACCGTAAGGATCAAGAAATACCCTAATGATCAATTCAATGTAAGATTATCTTAATCAGCAGAGTATTTATAGGAACTGCAGTCTATTTCTTTTTGGCATGCTCTATTTCAAAATTAGCAGCAGGTTTCAGAAGTTAGACTCCTTTTTCATGTTAATGCAAGTAAACAAAATCTTTAGAGATCTTAGGTTGTTGACCATACTCTCTAATTGTTATATTTTATCTTACCCTCCCATATTAATTTTCTTACTACTTCCTTAGAAAAAAAGAGAGATCATACAGCTTTGCATGTCATCACAACAAGCACAGATTCCCGAAGACCATGGCGATGGATGATGTTGGGTTTGATAAGCAGATGTAGTTAGAGCTTCAAGGATGTCATCATCTGACTGTGGTGCAAGAACATAATCCGGAGGAGCATAACTTCCTTGTTCCTTCATGGTATTTCAATCGGATTGCATCTGTCATAAAGAAAGTTCATCGTCAAGGTATCTAACATATAACAAAACTATTACATTTATTGCACCCACAAAATTCTGTTACTTGCACCCATATCTATCTAGCATACCTCTAATCTAAAGTACATCTGAAATCGAAATGTCCTGCCTAATTACAATACATAAGGATAGAGTCACAGTAAAACAGAAAAAGGGAAGGGGAAAAGGATATCAAAAGGCATCAGAAAACAACTACGTACAGTTTACTATCACAAATATCAAGGTCAAAAATATAAAACAAGCAATAGTGATACAGAATTCCTGTAACTTCCAAGGAAGTTCAATACAGGCATATTCAGTGCCAGTAATAAAACAAGCCATACAATGTACAAACAGAGCTATCTGGTTTCTGCAAACAGCTCATTTGTTTTTGCTACACACGTGTAACCCAATTAGCTGTTGATCTGGTTAGACATTTCCAATTATCTGTGCAATCATTCTAACAGATGACATGAACTTGAAACATACCAATGTTCATCCCATAATGTTAACTTTATGTTTTACTTCAAGACCAAAGCTCAGCAAAATTTTGGCAAAAAGTACATTTATGCATTACGTGACAAATGGTAAAGGATATCTAAGACATGAAAATGTACACATTTTGAAACCTAAATGCTTTCAACCAAGGCCAGAATATAACAGATAGAGAAATAGAAATGACAAAATTGCATGAATCCAAGAATAAACTAATTATTATTTAAAATAATATTTTTGTATTAAAAACATGACGAATAAAGTTGAAGTATGAATATCTATAGCAAAACTGATGGTACTAAAATTGGTTGCACAAAGTCTATAGCAATTAGTTGGAAAGAAATCCCCTCTGGCAGACACGCTACCATGGGATGGCAGACAGGTTGGCCTCATAAGATCGGAAGGTATTTGGAATTTTCCCATGAATTAGAAAACTCCCTTAATAAAATGTGATCTGGTTTTATACCCAATTGACAGCAAACTCAATAAATAGTATAACAATTCCTTTTCTTCAGCAGGGAGGTTCCAAATTTCTCAGAAGTGACAAGGACTTTCTTTGGCCAGTTGGTAAGGCATTGGATAAAATGGGATCATTGTATTGGTCCATTGGATACAATGTCTTCAAACAGAAATTGTTGTTCTAGAAAAGGATGATTGAATCTCCAAACCATCGAAGAGGCAATAAGGCAGATTTAAGGCCTACTGATGTATTCTAGCAAAGAAATTTGTGATGAGGCAAATGTTCAAGACTCTATAGCTTGCGGCTCTTGTCCTCAAAATTTCAAATAATATGCTTAAGAGCAGGATGGTCCATATGGGAGATATAGTTTTTGATACAAAAGTTTACCATAATGCATACATCCACTATCCAATAACTAACTTTCAACATCCTGTTACAGATATCAATAAGTTCATACAGTGATATGTGGTTGGAAAGAGTAGTTTGTTGACAACGGTGAAGCAAGTCAAAACGCACTATGCACAACAAGTCTAGAGACTTAGAGAGTAGCATTAAGTGGCTAACTATGAAAGGTAAGGCTTCTCTTATAGGCTATGTCATAAGGTATGTGTTGTGTTCAACAAAGATAAAATTCAGATTAACTTTAGAAACAATAAAACTTGTCAAAAAATTGTGATTAAATTCAACTAATATAAATTAAAAAATTAATTTAAATATTATAAATATTTTAAATAATAAAAATCTAAATTAAATATTTTAAAATATTAAATCTTTAATGTATTGAATTTTGGTATTAAAAACAACCATCACATTATCAAATTTAACATATTAAATTTATAAAAAACATAAAATATAAATTAAGAAAACCTAAAAATTTTAAAATAAAAGCAACAAAAAAGTAATGCAACAAAGCAAATAAATAAAAAGAAAAGGCCATTCAAAGCCAGCTATAGAGATAGAGCCTTCCATCCTAATATGCTGCTGATCCACACAAGTGTTTGAGGAGAGAGCAGGTATAGCAAATTGCATGCATCCATGTATGGACAAGAAACTACTGTCCACAACAATTATCAATTCACTTTATCTCCAAGTATGGAAAACTGCAGGCATACAGGTTCAAGCCACAAAGCCTCAACACAAATCAGACTTGCAGTCACCTGAATGCAGACTTCCAAGCTCTCACAAATCATTTTACACCAACACCAAACTCGTTCCACCTTCCACAAATTACACAGATCAACAATATTGCAGATGTTTGCTAAACGGAATAGTCTGAATCTGCAACCTCAAGTGGCCACCATGTTAGCCAATGAATTCAACACAGTTGGTGCAAATTGTGAACAACCACGGACTAGGAAGATTGTGAACATGTTTTAATAATAAAAAACCAAAGCCCTTTTTCCATATAAATTTTGAGGTGAACTGCAACAATTTTTTATGTTTTCTTTTGAATTCACTGAATTTTGAACTTCATAAATTAAATTCCGCGAACCATATGACATAGCCTGTAGGTATGACCTCGTAAAGATACAATGATGAATTGCTGGACCTGAAAAGCATCTCCAAGCTAAGCATACCAAAGGTTAATGCATATATGTGATGGTAAGTTGGTAGCAGCAACATGCAAATCTCTATAGATCATATTTAAGTAATGCTAAAGCTAATACCTCTCCTAGCATTTTCTTGGTTGGTGGATTTGGGGTAAATCCCCCTGGATTTTCCTGATCCTTGCCTTAATGGTGGCCTTGGTTATCTGGAAATCCCTTTTCTGTAAAGTGCTTTATTGATGTTTTAATATAAAAAAAATTGCCAAAAAAAAAATGCTAAAAGCTAATACCTGATCCCATAGTTGGAATACTCGGCGTTTGCAAGTACTCGGCAAGCCCAAAAAACTCGGCTCGGAAAAAACTCGGCAAAAACTCGGAAAAAACTCAGGAACTTTAAAAATTGCTTAAACTTCACTAAAAACGCATTTTTTGCAAAATTCAAAGATAAGATGCATCCAATGAGTCAATAAATGAGTACATAAAAGAAACAAGCCGAGTCTAGTTGTATTTGATTGATTTGAAGCAAATTGGGTACAACCGCATCCTCATGTGCAATGTAGAAACCCTAGTTTCCGACATCGATTCCGACTGAATTTTCGTGTTTTTCTCGACGTTTTTGGTTTTTTTGCAATTTTTTGAGTTTTTGAACAATAAATGAAAAGGTACGACTTTTGCATAAAATTGAAATAAATTCAATAGAAATTAAATAACTCTGGAATTGATAGAATATGGATGCCAGTATCTTTATTTTCTCTTCTCTATAGATTACAAGAATACCCAGATACATGCAATGAATAAAACAATGAATTTTCAATATTTAAAGAACCTGATTTCAGCCGCCATAAATGAAGATGAGATGGTACGGCTGCAGCAAACAATCACTTTCCCTCCTATCAGATGATCTCAACTGCTTCCTGAAACCCCAGTGCCTCAGTTGATGCAAACTGGAACCCAAAGTCAAAGGCGTTTCTTCTGATTTGATGAGTACGGCCAAGGACAGAAAGGTACGGCCTGTCAGCAGGTACGGCCTGTCAGAAACAGCAATTAATGCTGTACGGCTTTCACAAAAATCAATGTTTGAGTCTCTGTAATGGGCGCCTTGATGAATGGATAAGCTCTGGATACAAAACACTGAAGAATCTCTGATAATAGACAATCTCTGAAGCTCTGTAGTTTCCTCTGGATGAGAAAACCTCTGCTGGCAATAGATCAAGTGATATTCCACACTCTCTGAATTGCTTTCCGATGGAGATGGCTCGTTCCCCAAGGAATTCGAACACGAAACCCTAAAGTCTCAGGCTCAGATCAAAGTTGATCAGTTTCAATTCTCAATAATCTCATAATGCTCAAAAACCAAGGCAAATCCACTCTTATGCTGAAAAGTGCGATTTCCTTAAGAATAGGGTTTTGATAAAATATTCACATTTTAATCTTTTAATAATTCAATAGTCTCTGCTGAATATTTTAATATAAATCAAATGTCAATTTTCGCCCCTTCAATGATGCATGACCCCTCAAGTAATCAACAATTTGCTGGTAATTTAAAATTATAACTTTATATTATAATCATTAATTAATTAATATTTAATCAATGCAATTAAATATTAATATTTCTCCCGTTACTCATCCGATTCCTGTTCCGTCTGAAGCTGACGAACTCTGAAGTGATTCCAAATACTGCCAAAGCCATACTGCTAAAAATAGCAGGGGTCCCACACTGCCTGCCAGGAACTGCTAAAAATAGCAATTCTGCAAAAAGTCTCCGATTGAGCCAAAACGAAAGACTACTGATCAAACTCTGCTAACTGAAGCTGAGCCAAGCTCCGAAGTGACCCTCTATCCAGTCTATCAGCCTACGAGGGTCGTGTGATAGGCCAATCCTGTACTCCGAGAGATGTCACCGAGAAGGGGACATGACATGCAATGCGCTGATGTTGATATTCTAAAACAAAATGAAACTAGCAAATTGTTTTTGTAAAAATGAAATTAAATACTACATTACATCTTCCTCTTTCCCATGCCTAGTGAAAACTAGGGGAGAGGTAGAACTAGACGTTATTATAGATGAAGACTTGTAGGCAAACTTGGAAACTTGGACTTAGAGAGTACCTAGAAAATCAAATGAACTCAATGGGAGTTTGAGGGCAATGCCCCCAATGGGGTCAAGGGGCAGTGCCCCTTGTGCCCCTAGACCCGTCGAGGGGCAGCACCCCTCGTGGGGGTCTGGGGGCAAC
>VDFB02185172.1:0-10542 GCA_007258455.2 Sequoia sempervirens | reverse complement strand
TCATTTGCATTTCATTTCCCCATGTCTCCAAGGCATCCAACATCAAGTAAGTAATATACTTTATTAAATTTGCTAATAAAGTATAAAATGGCATCCAAATATAATAAAGTGAATGACTTTAATAAAATCACTTATTTCTCCTTAAGGCATCCACCAAGCCTTATCAAAATTCACTTTATTAAAATATTTTACCTCCACAAGTGAAGCGCCCAACTCAAGCTCAAACTTGCCAAAAATAGCTCAGAAGTACTGAAGACTCAAACAGCTCCAACTGACCTGCCAGAAATAGACTTGGAACTGGCTTGCTGAAAACCTGCTAAAAATAGCACCAAGGGTGTTGGAGACCAAACTGCCCAAATTGACCTGCCAGATATAGCCACTGAACTGAACTGCAGAAACCCTTCTAAAAATAGCACTGCTAAAAATAGAACTTACTAAAAATAGTAAGTTGTTCCAAACTCATTTTAACCACAATTCGAGCAGTCGTCGTACTTACTAAAAATAGTAAGTCTAGAAAAGTCCTCTGTTGCAGTTGCATGTCACATCACTGCGAAGCTCTCTAGAAACCCAAAAGGAATCTAGGATCCAAACTGCAAAATACCAACATTTGTGCCTCCAAAACTACCAAGGAAATAGCCAAAAATGCAAGTCATTATTTCGACATGCATGTTACCACATTTCGAAGCTCTCCAAAAACCCAGAAAGCTCCACTAGACATGCATCAGAAAATCTCGCATGCAAGACCTCAAAATCTCCTCAGAAGTGGAAACCCTAATTTCAACTTCCGACTAGCCTACGGACCTTCGGGATAGGCTAACGGTCAACAATATTGATCACTGCTGAGAAGGGGACATTAAAGTTCGCCCTTCCCAAAATTGCTTGTTCTCAAGCAATGCCACCACAGCTCCAAAAAAATTTAAATTGACCCATACCAAACCAAGTATGATCCCAGGGTCCCATGTCCATCTCAGGAAGGACCTACCATGTCGATGCTGCACCACTCTAATCACATTAGTGAAAACATCATGCCAACACTGCATTAGCCTCTCTTGTAACTCCAAAGTGTTACCATCCATGATACTCAAACTGAAAAATCTTAAAGGACTGAGATCAATATCATGCAACATCTCATGTCCAAAATGCTCTAAGTCAACAATATCAACCATACCACTGTCAATCACAATCCTGGGCAATCGGAAAGTTAGTCTACTCAACTCAATACTGTAATCCTCAGCATATCTCCATAAGTTATTTAACAAAGCCACAACTGCAAATGTGACTTCTCCAAATCTTCTTGCAAAGAGGAAAACAATCCTTTGCAAGAACTCATCAAACTCAAACTCATGACTCCACATGAATCTACTAAGCCTCAACTGAATTAACATGGCACAACTATGAAGATTGAAGAAATTTCTCACAATTCCAACCCCAAGAGTCTCAGAATGTAGAATCAAAGCATGTGGAAGTTCGCTGTCCTGAACCAATATTGTGAAGGATCTATCAAATTTTGCTTCACAAACCTCCATAAGTTGAATTATGAGAATAGGATGGGTGTGAAGAAACAAGTAAACATTGCTTTTCAAAGCTGAGATCAGCGGAGTACAATCAGATTTTAGTGCTCTACACAAGGAAAAGCAACAACACCAATGGAATTCCCAAGTGTGAGTGTGTGAGACGAGCATTGTGTTGGAAGATACAACCTCCAAGGTGGCTAGAAAACATACAAGAGCAATGTCCAACTGAAAACTACCACCTCTTTGACAAGAAGTGATGAACCAACTCTCCTGAATGAGAGTAACTCCCCATGTACGGTGGCTGGTCTGCCTGCAATAGCAAGCTCGAGTCTCAAAATCTGCTCGTCTTCGCCAAGGATCACTCTCAAGAGCAATCAACCGTTCATGTTGTTGATGTTGTAGCTTCGGGCTACATACTTCCCGCCTTATTGTGAACAATAAATTCTTAAGTTGCCGGTTCGGGTTCGGGGGTTCGGTTCGCCGGTTCAGCTAATTTTTTTTGGGGGTGGGTTCGGTTCGCTTTGGGTTCGTTAGTAAAAAAACATGATATATATATATATATATTATAATATATTTAATAATATAATATATTATTTTTAAGAATTTTAAATAATATATTTAATATTTTAATATAATAATTATCAATATTTATAAACCTTGTACAATATTAATAAATATAATAATTAAATTATTATGAAGTTAATAATATTAAATTATTAATTTTAAAATTTAATTTATATAATTATCAATTTTAATTTTTTATTATTAAGAATAATTATTACTAATATTAGCAATTTATTTAATTTATCTATTCTTTAATAGTTAATTGATATATATATATATTATATAATATATTTAATAATATAATATAATATTATTATATATTTAATAATATAATATATTATTTTTAAGAATTTTAAATAATATATTTAATATTTTAATATAATAATTATTAATATTTATAAACCTTGTACAATATTAATAAATATAATAATTAAATTATTATGAAAGTTAATAATATTAAATTATTAATTTTAAAATTTAATTTACATAATTATCAATTTTAATTTTTTATTATTAAGAATAATTATTACTAATATTAGCAATTTATTTAATTTATCTATTCTTTAATAGTTAATAGTTTAATGGCGATATCTGAGATCTGTCGCCGCTGCCTTTGTTGTGTAACTGCGAGGTGAGCACCCAGACGGGCCGACACAAGACATTGACGCCGCCATTATTGTTAACCACACAGATTGTAGTGTAGTACTCGAGCCCCACCGTGTACAAAATGCTACAAGGAAAGAGAGCCTGGCGAATACGAAGATCAGTACCAGAACTGAAGTCACGATTTTCTATGTGCATTATGAGAGCCGAACCCCCTGCAGACCGAACCAGGATCCGAACCCCCCAGCGAACTGAACCAGAACCTGTGCCTAGGATGAACGAACCCGATAACATAGATAAATTCATATAGCCTAACGACTATTCATTTATTGAGTTAATCAAAGTGAAGAGGCGCTTCACTTGGCAACAATATTATTGGGCCGACCTTCCTTGTAATTCGCATCATTTATTTGTAATTATATTTTTCATATTGAGGCCGACCTTGATTCATGAAGAGGTGTGACCTCTCCCTCATTTTGTATATATATGAGATCACTTCATTCCATCAAGGTATCGATACAGTCATAGTCCGAATACAAGTGAAGTGCTAATTCAACTTGAAGCAGATTTCGATGTTGTTGTTTGCATCAAGTATGATGCTATTATTTGGCCTTGTGATTGGCCCAGTTGTAAAGCAGATTTTCTACCTGATTCATTATAATATATGTGATATATTTGCTGGGTTTTTCTCCCTCATTTAGGAGGGTTTTCCCAGGATAATTTTTGTGTTTTGTTCTTTGTTCCTTGCTTTCTGCTTATTCATTTCTGATCTAATAAAAAACAATATGGTATCATAGCAGGTCTAGGAAAAGATCTGATTAGATGTGTTAAGCAGTCTTGAAATCTTAATATTGGTGAATGGCCGATTGGAGCTGCAATATTATAAACCGATAGCATTTCAGGGTAATGAGTGTGCCTCTTATGAGTGTGCCTCTTATGCGCCTTCGATAAGAAGATTGAATGGAGCTTTGGGGTTGAAGTCATCGAGCTATCTCATATTATTAAAGCCGTTGGAATTGTCAACAATATCGGGTTATGCCTCAGAAACCTGGATACCTGATCTTTAAAGAAGTCGTGGTTCCTGAAGACAGGATTATATTATGATTTCAACGAGATAAGTATTCTTTTTGTTTATACTTTTGAAATCTAGCGTAAAATTCAGTCTGCTGAGTTGTGCAGATTTGATGTCGTTTATTTAATTGTGTGTGTTGTAAAGATCGTGTTATTCTCTTGAATAGTGATCTCTAGGATGAGATCCTTTGGAGTCACTTTTCATTCATTGTGAGATGTTCATGCTAGTTGTGAAAAATTTCTGAGTGTGACTCAGAGATGAAAAGAGAACTACAATTTCGTTGTGTTTGGATGGTCACATCGATACCATTCTCTATGTGCATGGACCGTGATGGTGCCCTGAGGGGCTTGGTTCTATGATAAATATGCTGGCTGCATAATGTGTCTGAGAAATCTAAGTTGAGCAGATTGTCTCTTGTTGTGCTGAGATTAGCACTTTCAAGAGGAGTAAAAGATGGAAGAAAGATATATCAGAATCAATAAAGATAAGTCCTTTTATCCCTTTAATTTGATCTTTTGATATTCGCTACATACTTCACTCATAGTTTGATTCTTATATATAAACTATTATTAATCCTTTAAAATGCAGGTTGAATCAAGAAGCAATTGAATGAGTTTACTCAATGACATTCAGAGGGAGTTAAAATCCGAGGACTCAAGGCTTGAGTTGAGAGCATGTCCAAGAAAAGGATTGAGGTTCTAAGATCTGTCAATAGAGGGATTTCACTTCCAGAGGATTTCCTTGCAATCTCTGAGGCAGGGATCAAGAGGGAGTTCTTAGACTCACTAAGATGAAGTGAAGGTTGCAGTGTTGCAAGGCTGATGCTAAAGTCCTTGGAAGACCACTTCAATTGCTGAGATCAGAATTGCACAAGACAGTCAATTTGGATTTGACATTGGTAGCTCCGCAAACCTATTCAGATTAGAGTGATCTGGGATGAGGTCAAGGAGGACAATCCTGAACTCTCTACAGTATCAGAGGTATACGCGGGAAAACATTTTTCTAAGGCAAGCGTTGCAGGCAATCTTGGACAAAGAGGTCAGAAGGTTGATGCAAGTACTTGAAGATTCAGAGGGAGCCTACTGAACCTAAAGAAGATGGAGATCTAGTTGAGCCTCTGGAACCAACTAATGGCGAAGCGTTGATCTTGGTTCTTTTTGTTGATGATTTATTTCTTACTGGAGAAGATCACCTCATTATCAAATGCAAGGAGGAGTTAGCTTCTGAATTTGAAATGAAGGATCTTGGGTACATGCATACACAATAGACATCTTGAAGAGATTTGGTATGGTGTCTATGCCGATGGAGACCAATTTGCAGAGGTTGCAGCTAGTTCAGATCTGGTAGATCCTACTATGTTCAGGCAGTTGATTGGATCATTGATGTATCTAGTCAATACTAGACCAGATATTTGCTATGCAGTGAGTGCACTTAGTCAGTTCATGTGTGAACCAAGACAAATTCATTTAGTTGCAGCAAAGCATACCCTGAGATACTTGCGTGGCACAGTTGGGTATGGCTTGAGATATTCTTCTGGTGTGGACTTGGAGCTGCATGGATATTTTGACTTTGATTGGGCAAGGTGTGTTGCTGATCGGAAGAGCACCTCTGGATGTTGTTTCAGTTTGGGGTTTGCGATGATCTCCTGGTGTAGTAGGAAGCAGTCTTCAGTGGCACTAAGCACTGCAGAAGCTGAGTATATTACAGCTTGTGTGGCAGCTCGAGAAGCAGTGTGGCTTCGGAAGCTCCTTGCAGGATTGTTCGGGCAATCTTTGGAGCCAACTGTCATTCATTGTGATAATCAAAGCTATGTGAAGCTTTTTGTCAAACCTGGGTTTCATGACAAAACAAAACATGTTGAGATCAAATATCACCACATCCGAGACATGGTATTGAGGAAAGCAATCCAGTTGAGATACATTAGCACTGATGAGTAGACGATCGATATTCTCACCAAGCCTCTCTCCAGAATAAAGTTTGTGTACTTTCGAGACAAGCTTGGAGTTGTGGAGAATGAAGCCCTAGCTGAGAGGGAGACTCAGCTTCAGTGATCTTCTATGATTTGCTTTAATGCATTTCTCTCTGTGAGAGAGATTTGAGGTGCAAGCCCTTGTTAATGCATTTCTCTCTGTGAGAGAGATTTGAGGTGCAAGCCCTTGTTAATGCATTTTCCTTTGAGATGGAGGAATTTGAGGTGTAAGCCCTTGTTAATGCATCTTTCTTTGTGATGGAGAAATTTGAGGTGAAAGCCCTTGTTTCCATCCTCTGGGAGTAGCCATGGTGGATGTCATGTTGAGTGACTCCATGACAACATCACGTGAGAGAGTCCATGATGATTTTCTTTTACTTGTGTTTATTCACCCTCTGGGAGTAGCCATGGTGAACGTCATGACGAGATGATGACATCACGTTGAGTGATTCCGTGATGGGCACTTGTGCACATATTCTTTGCCATACATGGGAGTAACCATGGCGGTTGATATCACGTTAAGGTGATATGTTCCTCCCCACATATGGGTGTAGCCATTGTGGGTGTCATGTTGAGAGAGTCCATGACATTGTGCATCAGAAGTATTCCTCCCTAGCTAAGAGGGAGTGTTGATGTTAAAGCTTTGGGCTACATACTTCGACCTTATTGTGAACAATAAATTCATATAGCCTAACGGCTATTCATTTATTGAGTTAATCAAAGTGAAGAGGCGCTTCACTTGGCAACAATATTATTGGGCTGACCTTCCTTGTAATTCACATCATTTATTTGTAATTATATTTTTCATATTGAGGCCGACCTTGATTCATGAAGAGGTGCGACCTCTCCCTCATTTTGTATATAAATGATCACTTAATTCCATCAAGGTATCGATACAGTCATAGTTTGAATACAAGTGAAGTGCTAATTCAACTTGAAGCAGATTTCAATGTTGTTGTTTGCATCAAGTATGATGCTATTATTTGGCCTTGTGATTGGACTAGTTGTAAAGCAGATTTTCTGCGTGATTCATTATAATATATGTGATATATTTGCTGGGTTTTTCTCCCTCATGAAGGAGGGTTTTTCCAAGATAAATTTTGTGTTTTGTTCTTTGTTCCTTGCTTTCTGCTTATTCATTTCTGATCTAATAAAAAACAACACATCTCTCCAACTCATACTCAAAATTTCTCCAACTCATACTCAAAATTTCTCTCCAATCCATTTGTTCATCAACAAATGGGACCATCAAGGGGCTGGTAAAGAAGGTAACAACACCATTAATACTGAAATCTTGATCCTTATCCCTCCAAAAATTCTTCTTTCCACAAGTAATAAGCTCTATCAACCCATGTTGAGGATCCCAAGCATGGATACCTAACTGAAAGTGATTTCCAACATACTAAAAAGAAGACTGAACACAACCCCAGTGCTAGTAAGGATCAAGTGTAGACTGAAGAGATTGATGCCTCCTCTAGTGAAGCTTTGAAACCTATGCATGAAAGCTTCGACAACATTGGAGCATGAAACATTAGGTGACCTCAAATCCAACTCCCAAAATAGACTAGTAAGTGCCAAAGCATCATTCAACCAAAGGGATGGATTGTCAAACATGTAAACACCATGTTTTGGTCCTCCCTTTTCCCCTACTTCATGTTAATAAGTCTGGATTCTTCACTCCTTGCTGCTGTAATGGAACTTTGAACAGCTACCAAATTGTGTTTGGACAACATCTTGATGTCAAGGACATTGATAACATCTTGATTCAACAATTCCCAAGTGGAGTTTTCATCCCAAACCCACTTATGCATTCACTATCAAGCAGCCTCGGAAGATTTCTAATCACAAAACGAGGCATATCCTCATGGTTTGATATCACATCATCCATACACTGGGAACCATACTCCGTCTCATGTTCGGTCACTTCACCACATGTTTTATCATCCATCATTGTTAATGTCATAGCAGCTTCGGTAGCTCCTTCCAGCTCAGCTTCTTCGTGTAAAATAAATTTGAATGATAGCCATAGGCTATTCAAATTATATTTATTATTGTTATTATTTTTATGGGCCGACATAAAAGCATTTGATGCTTATCTTATTAAAAGAGATGTAATTGAGGCCGACCTTTGTAAAAGGATATTCAAACTATATTGAGGCCGACTTGAAGGGTCCTAAAGCATGTGTATCTATATTCTTTTGTTCATCCATCATATCAATACAAGCAGCCCGATCCACTACAGTTCGAGACATACGAAAAGTTCAATCCTTGCCTATGAAAAGTGCGAACACAGCTAATGTAAAAGTGCGGACTTGACAGAGGCTTATTCTTGAATTTATTAGTTCGGCGATATTGACAAAAGTGCGAACCCAGCTGAGGCGTATTATTCAATTGACCAGATCGGCAATATTGATAAGTTCAGTGATGAAAAGCAAGAGTGAATTTACCAGTGCATAGTTCGAAGACCTCTCAGTGCAAAGCGAACTTCTGCCAGGTGTTTTCTAGAATTTATCATTTGTCATACATTGTTGCCAGGTATTGGTCTTGTGTTAGACCTTAGTGTAATTTGTAAATTGCCTCTGTTGCATCAAATATAAGAGAGATCTTTGTTGCTGGGTTTTTCTCCCTCAAGAGGAGGGTTTTCCCAGGGTACATGCTGTGTCATTTTATCTGATTTTGATTTAATTTTCTGTGCATTTACTTCTGATCACATAATTTAACATGGTATCAGAGCGGGTTTGAGGATCGTGATCAGAATTGCACTCAGATTATTGTATTCAGCTTCTCAAGATGGTGTATGATCTGAAGGTCGAAGGTCCATGCGATTCCATGTCTCATTCAGCATTATCAAGCTGTATACCTTCCAACTCCAGCACCTGGATAATCGACAGTGGTGCCTCCCGCCACATAACCGGATTCAAGGAACACTTATCCAATTTGGTGGAAAAGGAATCTGCTGATCAAGTCATCATTGGAGATGATGCCACCTACTCCGTAAAGGGAATTGGAACCTCCACACTTCACTTGGATTCCAGCATATCGTTTCAATTGGGTAATGTTCTTTATGTTCCCGGAATCAAGCGTAATCTTATTTCTATTTCAGCTTTGGAAGATAAAGGATATCAAGTTGCCTTCTCCAAAGGAAAAGTTCTAGTGTGGATGCAGAACTCTAACTTCAGGGATGCTCTAGTAATTGGATTAAGACATGATAACCTCTACAAGGTCTGCTCACATCCTCTTCAAGCATTGGTTCATGACTCTACCAGTCTTTGTGATCTTTGGCATCGAAGATTGGCTCACTTACACTTCCGAGCCCTGCCTATTATGGAGAAGATGGTGACGGGCCTTCCTAAATTCAACCCGGAGCACGAAGGTACATGCAAGGGCTGCGCATTAGGTAAGAACATAAAAGCCCCCTTTCATAGTAGAGAAAATAGATCTAAGTGTATTTTAGACCTAATTCATTATGATTTATGTGGTCCTATGTCTGTTCCTTCTTCGAGTGGTTTTTTGTATTATGTTCTCTTTATTGATGATCACTCTAGGAAGACTTGGATTTATTTTTTGAAATCTAAAGAATCTGAGGAAGTACTGGATAGGTTTAAAGAGTTTAAAGCTTTAGGAGAAAATCTTTCTGGTAAACGAATTAAGGTTCTCAGATCTGACAATGGTGGAGAATACACCTCTAGTAGTTTTCAAAACTTTTGTACTGATGCAGGGATTAAGAGGGAGCTCTGTGTTCCCTATAATCCTCAACAAAATGGTGTTGCCGAAAGGAAGAACAGGACAATTGTGGAAGCAGCAAAGGCCATGATCCATGATCAAGATTTGCAAACCTTCCTATGGGCAGAAGCTTCTAGGACAGCTGTATATGTTCAGAACAGATGCCCTCATAAGATCTTGGAGAATATGACTCCAGAAGAAGCTTTTTCAGGGAAGAAGCCTGAAGTCAGCCATTTGAGGATCTTCGGTTGTCCTGTCTATGTTCATGTTCCCAAAGAAAAGAGAACCAAACTGGAGCCTTCTGGCAAGAAGGGAATCTTTGTGGGCTACAGTGAGACTTCAAAAGCTTACAGAATTTACATTCCAGGTCAGAAGTTGATAGAGATCAGTAGGGATGTCACATTCGAGGAAGATGTTGCATTCAGGAGATCCAGAGGGATTCATATGGAGATTGATAATGAAGAGTCTCCTCAGGACATGGAGGTTGACCATACTCCTGAGATTCAGAGGGAGACAATGGAACCAAAGGAAGATCTTGATCCAGTTGAACCCTTGGAACCTACTGATGGGCCTACAGATATTGCTATTGGGAGGAAGAGACCTCTATGGGCTAGTCGCACTATGCAAGAGGCTGAAAACTTTGCAGCTCCTAGAGGCACATTCAGAGAAAGCAAAAGGCCACATAAGTTCTCCAGTTATGTTGCCTTAATGAGTCAGATTATAGAATCTGAGCCTTCCTGTTTTGAGGAAGCATCCAGTCTTCAAGTCTGGAGAGATGCTATGTCAGAGGAGTATCAGTCAATTCTCAAGAACGATGTTTGGGATATCGTTCCTAGACCCAAGGGCAAGTCCGTGGTATCTTCTAAATGGCTATTCAAGATTAAACATGCTGCAGATGGAAGCATTGAGAAGCACAAGGCAAGATTTGTGGCTCGAGGGTTTTCTCAGAAAGAGGGAGTTGACTATGATGAGACCTTTGCTCCTGTTGCTCGCTACACTTCTGTCAGAACCATCATTGCTATTGCTGCATCTAGAGGATGGAAGATTCACCAGATGGATTTGAAGACAGCTTTTCTAAATGGAGTAATTGAGGAAGA
>VDFB02185171.1:0-10537 GCA_007258455.2 Sequoia sempervirens | reverse complement strand
TCCGGTATATAATGGCTTCACAGAAATCCAAAATTTATAAGCTTCCAATGCTATCCTTCGATAAAACAATCTTCGTGAATTCCTTAGACAGATGCATGATGTTCATCGTCTTCTACGCCGCAGGCACAGACCATCACTCAACTTTCCTTTTCAGTTTGGAAGGTATTGGTGCAAGTCGGCAATTGATGCAAAGATCGCAGGACAGGAACTTGAGAGATATCATCTTAAGTACCTTGTCGAAGCACGTGCCTATGACCTTTCAGGTCATTATACAGCGCGCCTCGCTGGAGGCACATATCACGAGCCTTCTATGGAGGATTACTGGGCAAATTGCTCAGATGACTTCGAGGTTCGCAGACGCAGTTACGGCCGCTTCTCTCTCACACAGATTTCTGTTTTCTTGTCAGAGGATGTGGGAGGTTTATCAGATGATGAGGGAGAGGTTCTTCCTCAGTTTTTCAGAGAACAGGTCGACACACAACCGTTGCCAGTAGTAGATTGGTACGCCAAAGAATATGCAACGGTCAAGGAGAGGTCTAGTAGAGTCATCCAGAACAGTATACTTTACCTCGACAGCAAGAAGACAAGAAGAGTAAGCATGCCCAGAGCAGAGCCGCCAGTAGTGGTGAATCCCACGCTACCTTCTTCGCTAAACTTTAACAAGAAGAAGAGGAGTAACCCTCCTAAGAAAGTACAAGCGCCAATAATTCAAAGGGCAAGGCTAAGAATGCCATTATCTGGGAGTTCACGACAACCGCTATCACAGAGCCGCCTGTAGATCAGCTCAGAGTCCACAAGATTCGAGGTTCAAGTCTAAGCATTAGTTTCGTGAGTTGCCACCGGGTCCCACCACATTGAATTGGACTTGATCTCCACCCGCAAAGGAGTCTTCTGGCACACTTCACTCTCATCAAGCACTCCGCCGCTAGTGCACTTTTCTAGCATTAGCAGAGATTCATCTTTTGGGAGACTCAGCCTAGGAAGGAAGAGGGAGGCAGTTGCCTTGTGTTCTCTAAATCAGTCTCCGATTATGACATTTACCAAGATGCGCCAGATAAGAGAGTTAAGAACATGGTTCACGTAGAGAGAAACACTGACATGGAGGTTGTTATCGAGACTGCTGTACCTCCGCAGGGGAAGAGCTTGGCTGATTTAGAGTCTCAGGATTTTGAAGTTATCACAGTCAACCTTGGTCGCAGCATACGCCAGACTCAGGTTGATCTTCTTCAAGTTGCTACAGATAGTGCCAAGGACAGAATACTAAAGGACGGAGAGGATAAAGCAGCCCTCAAGGCTGAAATCAGACAGCTTCGTCAGTACATTTCTAGTCTTGTGCACAGACCAGAAGCCATTAACACACTCCCACCGATGCTTGAGCCACCAGCAGAGCAAAGTCAGCTCAATCATTTAGTTACATATGGCAAGCGCTTGGAGGAATGGGAGGAAGATTTCATAAGGGGAGGTCGTGACTATGCTCACACAGAAAGTTATATCGGCCATGCACGTACCCAGAGTTCAGATTTATTCTCTGTGATGAGGGAACTTGATAGCGGCTATCAACAAACCTGGATGAAATTTTGATTGCTCACCGAGTTTGCTTACTAATAATGCCTACCTGATGCAGAGGATGAGAGGCGGTCACTTGAAGACACGCTTGGTTTTCGAAAGCAAAGATAGAAGACAGTTTAGCATCAGAGTTGGCTGAGAGTAGAGAGCACGCCACTAGTGCACTCCGGTTTGTGAGGACTCTTGTATCTCGCTTACCGTGCCGTTATCAGATTGAGGGTGGTGCCTACGTGGAGCTTACAGATGTTCAGTCAGAACTCCAGGCACTCATTCATATCATTTTCAGTGGGGAGACAGTTGGCTGTAAGATTACTCAGCTTACAGTCATGTCAACACTTTTCGATGAAGCAACCAGGAGCAGAAGGGAACTTCAGTCTCAGATCACAGCTGGTGAGGACATGCTGCATCGACATAGCATCCTTCGTCAGAGTCTCATCGCTCCGGACAGTGACACAGTCAACACTCTCATTGAGGGGTTGATTGCTCGAGATCACACATAGTGAACTTCAGTTCCCACTTCTCAGAATAGACTTCACACACACGAGTTAAACTGGATGTTACCCTTTTCAGTTAACTCGGGGTTGTCATCACATGCATACCTATTCTGAGAATCGCCTTGTTCACTTGGAGTTGTATTTAGGGTTTTCGTTAACTGATGATAGTCTTCCAGTTAACTTGTTTTAATAAGGACGTGCATGCTCGCACAATTGTCCATTTTTAGATTAGATGTTTCAGTTAAACTGAGGGTAGCTGCCCAAATAATCCATAGTTTGCTTAATTAGGTTAGCGCATTGCTTGCATGCATTGCAGGAACTATAGATGACACAAGGTGATTTTAGGGTTCCCTACACCTGATGTATATAAATAAGAGCTTACGCTCATTTGTAAATAACTTTTGCTTGAGAGAGGAATATATGCTGTGCCCACCTTGCCCTCAATATTACTCTTTTTCGTATTTGTTCATGTGTCTTCACTATTGCAATTGATTGTTATACCACCTAGGGTTTCGAAAGATTGTGATGCTGAATTCTTTCCATAGATTAGTATATCTGTTTGAACATCTTTATCATTGAAATCAATTGTTATACCACCTAGGGTTCCAAAAGATTAAGGTGATAAGGCTGTTTTGTGTTAATTTACCATTGTGATCGATCGTTATACCACCTAGGGTTTCGAGAAGTTGCAGCATAAATCTGTTTTGTGAATCTTTATCAATATAATTGAAGGTTATACCACCTAGGGTTTCGTGAGATTATAAAGATAAAGGCTGTTTTGTGAAGGCTTTGCTGATTCGATCAAGTGTTATACCACCTAGGGTTTCATAAGATCGTCTTGGTAAATTCTTAAATCTGTTGTGCCCAATAAGTTGGTTTAGATTGAGATGATAGTTGTGCCCACCTTGCCTTCAAGTAGAGAGTCTAAACCCGCTTATCGTCAGATAGTCAAACCTTGCTCCGTTTCCTCTTGCTCTGTTTTCCTGAGGAGATTGGATAGATATAAGTTGTAGTTTAGTTGATTTGCGAAACCAGAGAAAACTCAGCTGCAACGTAGAAGTTCTTTCAAGAAAGTCTTGTGCCTCTAGCAGCTGAAACAAAAAGACAGGAAGTAGTTTTAGCTTATTTTTCCTTTGCAAAGTATATTTGTCAAAGTACATCGAGGGAGCTTCCCCTCCATAATTTGAAGAGCACTCATTGCGTAGTGTGCATAGGCTGTTCATAACAACTTGTACTCTAGAGGTGTTAGTTGTTACCAACATAATTTATGGTTAGATAAATAATTTATGTGAATTATAGATCTTATTAGGTTTTATATGAAATACATGGAATTAATTGTATTTAAAACGTATACATAAAATAGCATACCACAATATCTATGATTTTACATTACTACTATATCTCAGTAGGCAAATAATTATTAATGTAGATATTTTATTTTGGGCAGTCTGTTGTATATATATATATATTTCCAATGTTGTTTGATCTATTCTTAACATTCAAAAGATATCGTTAGTGTAAACCAAACAAATAAGAATATATTATCTATACTTATATTAAAGAATCATAATTACTTATAAGGCTCAATAGTTGCTAAAGCATATATATATATATATATGACTTACTCCCTGTATTGTTGATTTATCATTGCCTTCATACATCCCTTATTGCCAGATTTCTTATTTCTCCATTTTAATGTCCCTGTATATTTCTTTTAAATCCACATATACCTTTTGTTTTTATTTGCATATTTCTCTTTAGATCTCTTGTTGTATCCCCAATGAGGATTGTTATAGTTTACTACTTGTATCTCGACTGAAATAATTACATATGCTTATTTTATATTATTTAATATTTATATGTATATTATTTTATATTTACATATAACATTGTACATATTTATTTTTATATTAACATTTATCGTATTATATTATAATGTTATAATTATAATTATAATATTTAAATCGTTAATATTTATATCTATTTATATTGTCATTTATTTTATTTATTTATTTGTATTTCAACACTTTGATTTTTTTTTGTGATGCAATTTTGGGGGCATGACAGAGTCTGAATTTTACAACTATGCATAGACATGCATAAACAAAATATATCTTTTGTGTGTGTGTGTATAACTCAGCCGGAATTGACCTATGCAACTAAACCAGTCTTGCTAGCATGGACAGGTCTCACAGATCACAACAATATTATATAGAAAGTAGAGGTCTTTTTAAGGTAGAAAGTCTTTGTATTTAGAGTACAGGGCAGCTTATGTAACCTATAAAGTATATCACAATAATATTGAAACAGTTAAGAATTTCTTAAGTCCCCATAGAACCAGAGTATAGAATTTAAAGATTAATTGTCAACTTTGCAATTGTTCTATCATGTAATCTTCAAAATGGTAAACATGGATAAGCCTTTAATTGTCTCATTAATTTTGAGAATTATTTGGTTGTGTATATAATTTTTTCTACCATTGACTATGTGACTCACAAGACAGTACACATCTCTAATGAGAATGAATTATGTTTTGTTTGAATTTAACAATGCAGAACAATGGAAAGAAAAATATCATTGCATTACAAACTCTACGAAACAACATAATGGCATCTACCCGAATGGCAACAACAGACATCCTTCTGTGTTAAGATTTGGCAACCATGATCAGCAGCACATACATTGTGAAGAAGCCTCTCAACAACAGCCTATGTTGCTCATGAGGAACTGATAGTGTCCCTCAAATACGCCACCCTTTTGGTTGATTTTCACTTTCTCCTTCTATCATACTCTCTCCTTATGTTTCCTCAATTGAGTTACATACTTGGTCAACAACATATAATGGCAGTCACCCATATACCTGTTGATTATGCATCTGAGCTGTTTCAGAGGGGTTTCATTGAAATATTCTTTCTCGGATGTACGAAGAATTTTGTTTGGTGATTCGGTTTAACAAATTATGCTTTCAAAAATATTGTAGAAATAAAGAACATCTTCACTATATAAAATGCTTGTAAACAGTAACTCATACTGAATTTTCAACACACTTTTTTGTCTTGAGAATCGCTAGGTTTATTCTATTTCAAACTAATCATATGCATAGGAAAAACGCCTAGTTCTTGTTATAGTGTTGCAAAAAAAGAAAGCTACACCATGGGCGACAAAGAACCTGGAAATAATGATGTTGATCATGTACAGAGAGTTGTTGCTGCAACGCCCAGACTGAAAAAGGAGCTACGACTTGTCTCAAAAACTATAGGCTCAGAAATCCGTTTTTATGCTTCACGAATTACTTAGCTGGCGCCAATTTTTTGATATACAGGTCCACGTCAGCCTTATAGTGCAACGCTTAGACTCAAGCATAATCTGTCCTCTTTGTTGATTGCAAATCGTTTCTTCTGGCCTCAAATACGCCTTATGTTGATACAGGTTTCTTCCACGTCCAGATAATAGCCAAGTTGATGTGGGGTTTCCATCCCAGTTAACACAGAGCCAGGGGTTTTGTCCTGGATCAAAAAATTATTCACAGTTCAATGTAGAGAAATAAAAATCATCACCATTTTCTGAATCCCTTTCCTTCAATCAAACCTTAATATATATTTCTTGAGTTGTCGATTCTACTCCACAAAAAGTAGTCATTTTTTCCTAATAGAGCTCGATTCCATTTAGAAAAATCAGAGATCTTGTCCTTATCACATAAACGCACTTAATAATTCAGAAATAGATACTTAGGCTTATTTTTAATTTATTTATAACCATGAAGAATCGCCTAGAGATAGAAGGAATTGTCACTTAAAGTCGCCCTTTTTTATAAACTCAATGAATAATTAAATATTATACACCTGATTATTGCTCTTAGGCTCCAATTTAATTATTCTCATTTTCCCTTATTATTAATTTATTTCTAACCTCTAGGAATGAAAGATTAGAAATTTTTCTTCAAGTTTGGCATCAAGCGAAGAGGGACATTATAGTCCTCCCTTCCTGGGATTGCTAGTCCTCTAGCAATCACAAATTAGGATGCTGCAGAATCTCTTCCCCTTCCCAAGTCACATCCTCAATTGGTAAATCCTTCCATTTAATCAAGTATTCTCGAATCACCTCATTTCTCAACTTCGTTTCTCTCTAATCTGCAATACCTTTAGGAACTAACACCAAATTTCCTTCTTCATCAAGCGGAGGGAGCTCTGGAGATGCAACAACCTGTTGGCCCAATGCTTTCTTGAGGCAAGAAACATGGAAGACATTGTGAATCTTACTACCCTCAGGAAGTTCCAATTCATATGCAACTTCACCAATTCTCCTCCTTATCCCGTAAGGTCCATAAAAGCATCGCTTAAGTTTTTCTACACCACTTTTCTTCAATGACGATTTCCTGAATGGCTGCAAACACAAAAAAACTAAGTCTCCAACCTCAAATGATCTCTCGATTTTGTGCCTATCTGCATACATTTTCTATTGGTTTTGCGCGTGTTGTAGATTGTCCTTCAATGCCTTGAGAATATCCTGATAGTTTTGCATTGTCTCCTTGGCCCGTGGGACCCTACTGTCATCAAAGGTCAAATCTACAGATGATAGGGCATCATACCCGTATAGGGCTCTAAAGGGAGACATGCCAATCGACATGTGGTAGGTGGTATTGTAGCAATACTCACCTAAAGGTAACCATCTAATCCAAGAACGTTGTTGCCCTGACACATAATTCCGTAGATATCCCTCAATCCACTTATTTACTATCTTCGGTTTGAGGATGGTAACTCATGCTTGGTGTCAACTCTGTACCTGCCAATCAGAAGAACTCCTACCAAAACATACTTAAGAATCTATTATCACGATCACTGACAATCGTTTTGGGGAGTCCATGTAACTTGAACACCTCTCTGAAGAATAATTCTGCCACCTGAACTTCGGTGTAATCGATAAATATAGCAAAGAAATGGGCTTACTTTGTTAATCTATCCACAACTACAAATATGCAATCTCTCCCCTGGACACGTGGCAGACTTGTGATAAAGTCCATGGATATTCCTTCCCACTTCTGTTTAGGTATCGAAAAAGGCTGCAAAAGACATGTAGGGAATGTGTGTTCTGTCTTGTTTTGTTGACAAGTCAGGCATTCTCTAACATGCTACAACACATCATCTTTCAAATCCTTCTAGGTGAACCTCTCACGAATCTGACGATAAGTTTTGAAGAACCCTGGATGTCCTATTAGAGGGGTATCATGCATGGCCCTCATAATCCTAGCCTTCAACTTCAACCCCAGGTGGTATAAGATAAATTTTGTTCTTGTAATAAATGATGTCATTGACCACTGAATATTGGTCATCATGTACCCGTCCATCAATCAAGTCATAGGCAAAAGTATTTTTGGTGTATTCGGCCACTAATTGAGATTTATAATCAGCCGAAAGCTAAGTGAGAGAGCAAAGTGTTGGTTTCCTAGAAAGAGCATCAACAACAATGTTCTTCCCCTTAATGTACTCCACATCAAAGTCATATGCCTGAATCTTGCTCACGCATTTTTGTTGTCGTTCATTCAAATCCTTCTTCTCAAGAAAAAATTTGAGACTGTTGTGATTAGTCTTGACCACAAATTTAGTCCCCACTAAGTATTGTCTAAACTTAGCTAGCACATGCATAATCACTAGCATCTCCTTATAATATGTGGAGTACAACCTCTCAATGTCTCTCAATTTTTAGTTCTCAAATGCAATCGGATGTCGATTATGCATTAGAACTGCACCAACTCCTTGACCCTATGCATCACATTCTAAGACAAACGGTTGTGTAAAGTCCGACAATGCTAATACTGGGCATGAGCTCATGACCTCCTTGAGCTTGTCAAATGTTACTTGTGCCTCCTCAAACCAAAGAAATGCACCTTTCTTGGTAAGGTTTGTCAAGTATGATGCCAACTGTGAGAAGCCTCTCAACACAAACCCGAGAAGCCTCTCGATTCTGATGTGTTCTTCGATGGCGGCCAGTCTAGAATTGCCTGTATTTTCTCTTGGTGTACCTTCACACCATCAGCTCAAATCACATGTCTGAGATAGGGCATCTCAGTCATCCCGAACTCACACTTAGAAGCTTTTGTGTAAAGCAATTGGGCTTCCATGATGCTCAGTACTACATCCAAATGATGTAGGTGATCATCCCAAGTCCTATTGTATATCAGAATGTCGTCAAAGAAGCCCAAAACAAATTTTCGCAACTGCTCACGGAAAGTGTGGTTCATGAACGACTGGAATGTGGCTGGTGCATTCATGAGTTCGAATGGCATGACCAAGAATTCAAAATACCCGTAGTGACAACAGAATGCAGTTTTGTGAACATCTTCCTCCCAAAATTGTATTTGATGATCGCCCAAATGAAGATTGTTGTACCCAAACCAAATTTTTTGCTTCATTAAGCGTTTTGCTTTAAATAGTCTAAACCTTGTAAAAATGTCATCAAAAGTCAGTTTTTGGGAAAATCAAGTATGTGCTTTTAGTTAGTTTGATGTCAAGAAGATAATGGCAAATTTTGAAAAAAAATGAAAATTAGGGTTTCTGGACAGATTTTTAGGTCAAAAACCCTAAAAATTGAAACTTGTTAGAATTGTCTAAAAATTGTTTTGGTTGGCTTATTTCACTTCAAAATCACAATGGTGAAGTCAGATTCAGTTAAAAGTCAGTTTAAGTCTGGTGGGTAGTTTTCACTTTTTCATGTGAAAAGTTAGGACCTTCAAGGTCATCAATGGCAAATGGCCAGAGACCAGGTGTCAAAATCTAAGCTCAAAACGCTCAAACGAAGTTTCTATGGCAAGATATGTTCAAAATGATGCTTTGTCTCGGAGGGGATTTTCGGCGAGATGAAAATCATCAAAAAATTTCTAACTCTAGAGCAAAAGAGCCCCTGGAGGCCAAGGGCACTCTAGAGATGAAAATGATGCTCACGGAAAGTGTGGTTCACGAACGACTGGAATGTGGCTGGTGCATTCATGAGTTCGAATGGCATGACCAAGAATTCAAAATACCCGTAGTGACAACAGAATGCAGTTTTGTGAACATCTTCCTCCCAAAATTGTATTTGATGATCGCCCAAATGAAGATTGTTGTACCCAAACCAAATTTTTTGCTTCATTAAGCGTTTTGCTTAAAATAGTCTAAACCTTGTAAAAATGTCATCAAAAGTCAGTTTTTGGGAAAATCAAGTATGTGCTTTTAGTTAGTTTGATGTCAAGAGATAATGGCAAAATTTGAAAAAAAATGAAAATTAAGGTTTCTGGACGGATTTTTAGGTCAAAAACCCTAAAAATTGAAACTTGTTAGAATTGTCTAAAAATTGTTTTGGTTGGCTTTTCACTTCACAATCACAATGGTGAAGTCAGATTCAATTAAAAGTCAGTTTAAGTCTGGTGGGTAGTTTTCACTTTTTCGTGTGAAAAGTTAGGACCTTCAAGGTCATCAATGGCAGATGGCTAGAGACCAGGTGTCAAAATCTAAGCTCAAAACGCTCAAACGAAGTTTCTATGGCAAGATATGTTCAAAATGATGCTTTGTCTCAGAGGGGATTTTCGGCGAGATGAAAATCATCAAAAAATTTCTAACTCTAGAGCAAAAGAGCCCCTGGAGGCCAAGGGCACCCTAGATTTTAGAGGCCTAGATTACCTTTTTGGGATTTGTCACTTCCAAGAAGACTTCTTCGGAATACTGTTCACTTCGCGATGAGCCTACCAACTAGCCTGAAAGATCTGTCTAGCACCTAAAAATCGAGATTGAACGGGAATTGAGGGAGATGAAAAAATGACCGACACTGGAGCAAAATGTGTGCCTACTAGCCAGGGGCGCCCATCTTTTTGAGATACCAGATGAAGGTTGCTGACCAAATGATACCTAGAATGTTTTTCTCAGACTTGATCAGGGTTCACAATGAATCCGTCAGCGGGTTAATCTGAATTGTTGAACTGCTGGAATCAGGAGTCAAACATGAGGTTTAATCATGGTCAAAAATGTCAGAAAAATCAAACGTTTCCCTGGAAGCTAGGGGCACCCAAGGTTTTAAAGCCTCAATTGTAGCCTTTTGGGTTATCTTAGGTACTCATCTTGTTTGTGATGCTTCTAGCTTTCCATTGCATACCTCAATTGAGTTAGAGGACTTCTCAGCAACCTGCAGCCAGGGATTAAGTGTGGATTTAGCCAGTTTGAAAAATGGCTCTCTGGGAGAAAAAGCACCCCTAGAGGCCAGGGGCGCTATAATGTCCCCTTTCTAGCCAGTGGTTCGAGGGATAGGGTTAGCCTATTACTATGGTTCCCGTAGGCTAAGAGGATGGTTAGGGGATCGTTTTGAGGGGTTTCAAGATTGTTCCTTGCTACTTACTATTTTTAGTAACATCAGGGTCAGTAACGACACACTGGCAGTTCCTTGCTAAAAAAGAAAAGGAAAAAATATTTTCTACAAAAGTCAAAGTCAAAGGAATTCAAAGTCAAAGTCAG
>VDFB02185170.1:0-22168 GCA_007258455.2 Sequoia sempervirens | reverse complement strand
ATGTTGAGTTAACTTGTTTGCATGTTCACTTAAGTGAAGATTATTCTTGAAAGTCAACTGAAGTTCACATGCATGGCGAATTTGGTTGCAATTGTGAAGATTTAGTGAAGATGGCGCTTCATTGAGTGTCAACTGAAGTTCAAAAGGGACGCCATGAATAATGAAGCATTTATTTGTGAAGTATGGCGCATGAAGTTGTTATCTTCAGTTCTCAAAAGGGTCGCCATATTTAGATATTTTTAATGATGAAGCATAATTTTGTGAAGCTACGCACTTTACAAGGAATGAAAACTTAAGTTCCAAAAGGGATGTTATTTTTAGAATTGAAGCATAAGTGTGAAGTTGGCGAATTCATTCACTTCTTGAATGTCAACTGAAGTCTTGAAAGGGTTGCTATTTTTAGATTTAAAGCATGAAGATGGCGAATTCAACAAGGAATGTTAACTGAAGTCTAACTCGCATGAGGCTTTAAATAAGTTTGCAACTGAAGATTGAAAGGGAAACCCTAAAACATGGTGCTTTATTTAGCGTATTTTAGTTTCAGTTAACTAAAATGAGGTCCAATTAGAAGCCAAGCGCCATTTTTCAAGCTTTAGTGCTTTATGCGAATTTCAATGATGAAAGCTTATTTATTTCAGCCTTGGCATCCATTATTTCTTCATTTCAAGCTTCGAAGTTTATATTCTTCTTGAGCGACCAGCAAGTTAAAGATGCTACAAGTGTCAGAATTCAGTGTTCTTCATAGCAACGAGTTCAGTTGATGAAGAAAGAGAGATTCAGACTTTATTTTCACTTTGCATGCGAGGTTTTCATCAAGTTCGAGAGAAAGAGATTGGCGAGAATTCTTGAGAGCGGACAAATAAAACTCTATCTTACGTCTTATTTCTTCTATTCTCATCTTAGGTACTTTCTTCGCATGTCAAAGAAATTCAGCGTGTTTTCAAAATTTGATCATCTGGGTTTGCATATTTCAGCATCAACAGCAAAACCCATGTCTTAGATTTTTTCGAGAAAATTGCCCCGCAGCCTTCATTCTGAAGCTCTGTCCTTTTTTCCGAAGATTTCTTTGCATGTGGGTTAAAATTACATCTTTTTGAAAATCGCATCATCTGGGTTTGTTCAGAATTCCATTGTGCATAAAACCCATGTTCCAGATTTTCTCAAGAAAAATTGCTCCGAGAAGCTCTAAAACCCTTGCAGTTCTCGACTAAAAAGTCTTTGCATGTTAGGCTAAACGGCATTTTTTCACAATTTTGACGTTGTGGGTTGTCTTAGAATCATTTTCCAGACAAAACCCATGTCTCAGAATTTTTGGTGAAAATTATCCTCCGACAAGCTATTTTTAGCCTCACCAGGAGCCATTTTTAACTTTTCAGAGAAAGTTGTCAGAATATAGCCGTGTTCACAGTCAATGGGCAAGTTTTTTAGAAGGTGATTCAACTAGACTGAATTCGAGACCAAATCGGTCTTAATTTAGGTTTTCATCAGAGCAGTTGACAAAGAAGCGTTAAGTTGCAAAAGGGACATAGATCACTTCATTTACGAAGCCACCAAAGTTACTCAGATCCTGTGCCATTATTTTCGTGAAAATGCCAGTTTCAAGAAGGCGACTGAAAATGTTAAAGAATGTATGCATACAGTCAAGGAAAGTGACAGAGAACTAAAGAAACAGACTGTTATTTTTAGCAGCATCAAAGTGCCAGATGACAGAGAGATCGATGAGTTCTTGGTCAAAGTGTTAGACCGAGTTGACATGGAGTGATCTGCCAGTTGGAACCTCCAGTTGATTTCTAGGGTTGAGTCATGAGCAGCAGTTAACTTGACTTCCAGTCTTCAGTTCACTTGCTGACTTAACACATGCTTATCTCATTCTTGGAATTATCAACACAGGAGTTAGGGTTAGGGTTTCCAGTTAACTGAAGGTAGTGGCCAGTTAACTTTGCTTTAAATAAGGGCGTGCATGCTTGCACATTGTCCATTTAGGTTAGATGTACCGGTTAACTGATGGTAGCTTTCCAGTTAACTGTATAGTTTACTTTATTAGGGTTTAGTAATAAATCTTGCATGCATTGCAAGACTGTAGTTGACTCAAGGTGATTTTAGGGTTCCCTACACCTTGATGTATATAAATAGAGCTTTTGCTCATTTATGAGTAACTTTTTGTAGAGAAATATATCTTTAGCCTACTACTTCCCTCAATATTATCTTTTGGTATTTGTTCATGTGTCTTCGCTATTATGATTAAGTGTTATGCCACATAGGGTTTCGTGCAATTGTAATGGTGGATTCTTTATGTCTTGTGAATCTTTTATCATTTCAATCAAGTGTTATGCCACATAGGGTTTCGTGAGATTGTGATGATAAAATCGTTTTGTGAAGTCTTTACTACTTTCAATCAAGTGTTATGCCACATAGGGTTCCATAAGATTGGCGTGGTAAATTCCTCCCATAGTTAGATCTGTTTGAACATCTTTATCATTGAAATCAATTGTTATGCCACATAGGGTTCCAAGAGATTGAGGTGATAAGGTTGTTTTGTGTTAATTTACCATTGTGATCGATCGTTATGCCACATAGGGTTTCGAGAAGTTGCAGCGATAAATCTGTTTTGTGAATCTTTATCAATATAATCGAAGGTTATGCCACATAGGGTTTCGTGAGATTATAAAGATAAAGGCTGTTTTGTGAAGGCTTTGCTGTTTCGATCGAGTGTTATGCCACACAGGGTTCCATAAGATCGTCTTAGTGAATTCTTAAATCTGTTGTGCCCAATAAGCTTGTTTAGATTGAGATGATAGTTGTGCCACCTTGCCTTCAAGTAGAGAGTCTAAACACGCTTTATCGTCCGATAGTCAATCCCTGCTCCATTTCCTTATGCTCTGTTTTCTTGAGGAAACTGGATAGATTTAAAGTAGTTAGCTTAGTTGTAGTTAATGATCTGCGAAACCAGAAAATCCTTAGCTGCAACGTTCTTGGTTTTCTTAACCTTGTGCCTCTTCCAGCTGAGAACAAAAAGACAGGACTTAGATCACTTTTCTTTTCCATGCATTCCAGCACGAGGGAGCTTCCCCTCTAATTTGAAGAGCACTCATTGCGTAGTGTACATAGGCTGTCATAAAACCTGCACTCCAAAGGTGTTAGATTTTACATATGCATATATTTGTGGGATACAATGAGTCTTCAAAGGATTACATAATATATATTCTAGGGCAGAAACAGATTGAGATCAGCAGGGATGTCTCCTTCGAAGAGGAAGTAGCCTTCAGAAGATCTAAAGGATCCTACATGGAGATAGACAGTGAGGAGCAGGAGACTTCACAGGATATGGATTTATCTCTTGATCATACTCCTGATATTTAGAGGGAGTACAATGAACCAACCAAGACTATTGATCCAGTTGATCCTATAGAGCCAACTGATGGTACTAGAGATATTGTCGTAGGACGGAAGAGGCCTCTATGGGCTCGACACGCCATGCAAGAGGCGGAAAAATATGCAGCTCCTCGAGGCACTTTTAGGGAAAGCAAGAGACCTCAAAAGCTCCCAGGTTATGTGGCATTGATGAGTCACATCATTGATTTAGAGCCTTCCAGTTTTAAGGAGGCATCTAACCAGCAGGTATGGAGAGATGCAATGACAAAAGAGTATCAGTCCATCATTAAAAATGATGTATGGGGTGTTGTTCCGAGACCTGAAGGGAAATCAGTAGTGACTTCCAAATGGCTCTACAAAATCAAGTATGCAGCTAATGGCAGCATTGAGAAACACAAGGCGAGATTTGTGGCAAGAGGATTCTCTTCGAAGGAGGGAATAGATTATGAGGAGACATTTGCTCCTGTTGCTTGATACACTTCCATCAGGACGATTATTGCCACTGCCTCCGCTAAGGGCTGGAAGTTACATCAAATGGACGTAAAGATTGCATTTCTTGATGGTGTGATTGAGGAAGAAGTGTACATCATCGAGCAACCAGACGGTTTTGTGATTCATGGGAAGGAGTCTCATGTATGCGGATTGAAGAAGGCCTTGTACGGTCTTAAACAAGCTCCTTGTGCATGGTATGAAAGGATTGATAGATACTTGATGAGTTTGGGTTTCTCCAAGAATGATGCAAATTCCAACCTTTATTTCAAGATAGTTGATGGTTAGGCCTTGATCTTGGTCCTTTATGTTGATGATCTATTTCTCACTGGAGCAGAGAAGCTCATTGTCAAATGTAAGAAAGAGTTAGCCTTCCAGTTTGAGATGAAGGACCTTGGCCTTATGCATTACTTCCTGGGACTGGAAGTATGGCAAAGACCCGATGAGATCTTCCTAAGTCAAGGAAAATACACTATAGATATACTAAGAAGATTTGGGATGATGGATTGTAAGTCCATGGTTACACCGATGGAGACAAATTTGAAGAAGTTGAGTGACTTAGCATCCGATTCAGATTTGGTAGATCCCACCATGTATAGACAATTGATCAGATCATTGATGTACCTAGTCAACACCAGAGCAAACATTTGTTATGCGGTGAGTGCTCTCAGCCAGTTCATGTGTGAGCCAAGACAAATACATCTAGTTGCAACAAAGCATATACTGAGATACTTGCGTGGTACTATGGGATATGGCTTGAGGTATACTTCCAGTGGGGATCTAATACTACAAGGCTATTCTGATTCTGATTGGGTTGGGAGTGTAGCTGATAGGAAGAGCACCTCTGGATGTTGCTTCAGTTTGGGGTTTGCCATGATTTCTTGGTGTAGCAAGAAGCAGACCTCTGTGGCACTAAGCACAACAGAGGCCCAATATATTGCTACATGTGTAGCAGCCCGTGAAGCAGTATGGCTTCGAAAGCTCCTTGTAGGATTGTTTGGTTAGATGTTAGAGCCGACATTGATTAACTGTGATAACCAAAGCTGTGTAAAGCTATCAGTAAATCCTGTATTTCATGATAGGACAAAGCATGTGGAGATCAAGTATCATTACATCAGAGATATGGTGTTGAGGAAAGCAATCCAACTCAAATATATTTGCACTGATGATCAAATGGCTGATATCCTCACCAAGCCTCTCTCTAGGGTAAAGTTTGTGCATTTCCAAGACAAGCTTGGGGTGGTGGAGAATGTCGCCCTCACTGAGAGGGAGTCACAACATCATTAAGATTTGTTGTAGTGTATATTTCTTTGAGACGGAGAAATATGAGGTGAAAGCACTTGTAATGTATATTTCTTTGAGAAGGAGAAATATGAGGTGAAAGCCTTTGTAGCGTATATTTCTCTAAGACAGAGAAATATGAGGTGAAAACCCTGGTAGTGTATATTTCTCTGAGACTGAGAAATATGAGGTGAAAGCCCTTGTAGTGTATATTTCTCTGAGACTGAGAAATATGAGGTGAAAACCCATGTACAGATCACATCTCTGAGATTGAGCTGTGTTTTCCACAATTGGATGTAGCCATTGTGGACGTCATGTTGAGAGAATCCATGACCAGATATTTGAAAATACCTCCCTAGCTAAGAGGGAGTCTTAGTGTTTTTGTGTAGCTGCGGGAGGTATTTCCCAAAGAATTATTACTCAAGGTAAGTCGGCCTATTAATTATAAAACAAATATTGCTATTTCTGGGTCGGCTCTAGAGGAGATAGATGCCTAGATCAGTATATATAGGAGAGAGTCTCTCCACATTTATTCATTCATTCTAACTCAATTCGATTTTCTATCACTCCAGAAGCAAGTTCGCACTCAAGGAGCAGATTCACATTCAAGAAGAAGAGTTGATTATTCTTTGTGACTAAGAATTTCACACTATCTTCAAGTGCTGGACTATTGTATTATATTCGGCCTTTCTAGGCCTGATTTTGAGTGCCACTTTTGCACTATTGTTTCTGATTTATAAGTTAATTTTTTGCGGCTGGGTTTTTCCCTTGAGTAGAAGGGTTTTCCCAGGATAAATTGCCGTGTCGTCTACTCTGTGTTGTGTTTTTCTGCTTATTATGCATTTCTGATCCGAAAATTAACAGAATAGGCGATCTTAAGGATTTGATCCCTTTTGGATGCAACAATGATATTTGTTTTGCATTAAAATGCATTGTTTGAAAGCTGAAGGCCAAATCTCTCAAAAAATGGATAGAGAATTGTAGATCTAGAACTTGGATACCATGTTGGAGTTGATGATTGAACCACAAGAGCACCCCAAGCATCACTCACAGTCAAAACATTCTGTCGTATAAGAGAGAAGCAATTGATGTGCTATGAAACTTGAGATTTTAGTAGATGCAAAAAGACTGGCAACAATGTACAAGGAAACCCTTGTTATAAAGACAAGGATGAAATCCTAGATGAGGGTATAATTTGATAATGATGTGTCTTAATCCTATGACTTGAGACAAAAAAGCACAACCTAAGTAAGCATAAGCATGCTAGTGTGAATAGGTCCTAATGATAATTAAATAGGTGATTTACCTACACTAACGGTTTGGTTGTCAAAAGGAAAATCTACTTGCAAAACAAAATTATAGAAGATGAAATAGTGCAGGGGGTAATTTATAGAAATAGGTGAATTCTTCTTTAATGAATATGGATACTGTTAGGTCTCAAAATCATTGTTCCACTTCCTAGAGCAAAATCTCACTCACAAGGCCATGGTTGTCATCGTGTAAGTGAAATCAGCTCATCAATAGACCATGGAAGGATAATGACGAGAGTGGGTTATATGTCCTACGCTTCGTACTCAACCTAGACTTGGGAGAGTATTCCTAGGGGTATACCTCAACAGGTATTAAACTCACATAAAGTATACAATCAATAAACAATTACAAGCAAACACAACTTGATGTCTTGGTCCCAAAGACTGTCACTGAACCAAGGACAACTGGCTGCATATAACCCCTATATAGCTAAGATAACTGTGCACACATAACCCACATAGAATGAGTTCATTTTAGATTCACTGAAAATAGATCCCTAGTTATATTACTAGGTTATGCATGTACAGGAAACTACTACATCCTTGTGTTTGATTTTATGGATTTGAGATTGGAGTATGGTTCCAGATCGGTGCCTAGCTATTGGGCATTGGGGTCACAATGCTTTGAGAAGGAACAAATTGGAATAAAAGAACATGAAGCCATGTATTTGTATACAACAAAGATTATGAAATTTTGTGACAAAACATAGTTAGTAATCTACAACATAACTGCATATATTCATGTATAATATGAGAGAAATCATTACATACTTGCAACATTTTCAGAAAGCTATCACAGTCATCTGATCCAATCTTACACTCATGCTAGCAAATGTGAGAAAGGAAAATGCATGGCTAAGATCAAGAAGCCTTCTTGAATATACACCTAATGCCGTGGAGACATTCTGTAATAGAACCCACTTGCAATATTACTCTTCTTCTATTCCAAAAGTCTATAATCTCTCAACAATTTGAACTTAGCATTAATGGATGCCTTGCAACTTCCTTGGCATTTGGAGAACACACAACAACCAACCTCTTCAAAATGATAAAAATTCACCAACATATACACCTAGGCAACCAACCACAATCACTGCACACTGTAGCAGTTCAAAATAGATGGCAGAGGATAAATTGCGCCCAAAATGGATGCTGCTGATCAAAAGACGTCTTCTTCAATAAATTTTAATGGCTAGGAGACATGGTGCCATCATACTAGTAGGTGGAGGATGTAGAAAATGAGTCGTGTTGCCTTTTGCACCACCAAACCAGCAACTGCGAAAATTTGAGCCCTAAGCGGAAAAATTTAGATTCAATCGCCTTTCTCGCAAGGTCCATTTGACCTCCAAACACTCGCAACAACTCTCTTGTAGAAATATGACCTCCATTGGGATCAGGGAAAAAGTTCATATGTAAGTGCACCTCACCCTTTGGACAAATGGAAAGTTCACATTGATCACTCTCAAACCAATCTCTTTCCTTAGTGGTTTTCATCAACTTCATGTGGGTTGCAACATTCCATCGGGTTGTTGTGGACAATCGACTTCCTAGTGAAACATGTGGAAAATCAAGTGCATTCTCCAAGTTAAATAGATGCGGTTCAAATAGGAATTCTTGCAAGTGACGTCAACAAGGGGTGATTTCAACAAAGAGGGATGAGATGAATTGGGAAGCTTTGGAAATGGTGACATCAGCATGGCATAAGTGGGGTGGGATGACATCAACATGACATCATTTGGGTGTGGATGTAGCGAAATGGAATGGATCGGGTTTTGTGGAAAAGGTTATCTAAACTGGATGAAAAAATTTGGAAATGTGAAGTTCGGATGGAAGAGGAAAGTTTGCAAAAGGAATGTTGTGGAGGAAATGAAGTAAACCGGACATTTGCACATGAAAAGAGAAGTTCACATGAAAACACTAGTGAAGAGGAAGATGATGTCACAGGGCAGGTGTGACAAAATGGGCTCCTCTCGCCTGTAAAACCTTTACTTAGTTGAAAGTAACTACGAATGTGAGAGGATGATGTGGAATTGAAACTTAGCGGGAAAATGGTCGGCATGTGGAATGAGCTGGTTCACATGGAAATGCCTGCAAAACCAGAGCGGGTGATTTTTCCTGCAAAGTGGAATATTCTAAGTGAATCGGATAGAAAAGCAAAGAGGTGAACTTCAAATGGAAGTTGGATTTCCACAAAGCTGTCACTCACACATTTTTCTAACACTTCAGACCTTTGCGGGGAAATCAAGAGGAACTGCACATTTGTGGGGAAATCCAACAGGATGGGAAATTGCGGGTCAGATGGAAAGACAAAACGAACTTGAGCATAACTTCTTAACCATAAGGAATTTTACAAAACTTCAAAAGACAACTGGGCTTAATTTTTAATGCTCTACCTAACTATGCCAATAAATCTTGACAAAAGACTACCCATGACTGATTTCTCAGATCGGTTATAAATTTGGGTAAAGGGCTAAGGCACAAAAGGAAAGGGGACTCAAGCAAAAAGGAAACTGTAGATTTGACTTCTAACAGGTACAACATTAAACAATATAAAATGATTATACAGCAGAATAAGCGGGAACAACTGGAAAACCTAATCTAAAATACAGTCTGTTAGATGCTCTATAAAACCTAATTCTTGATCATCATTTACAAACTCCAATATTATATCCCCTTTTAACTTGTTTTATTCCACAGGCCATTTATAATGTAACTTTTGTAGAATACATCCTTGTAACCAAAAATTTATTCAAATTAGATTTTTGATATTGTTTACACTTGTTTGTGTATTTTACTAGTTTTATCCAGAAACAGCTGCTTTCCATATAAATGTAGCAAATGATATTGAGATTTCCAGGTTCAACACTGTCTTGAGTTTTATACCAATACCAGTACTCAATTGCCTTTCTACTATTATCACCGTAGCAATTTCCTATCATGGTAACCTTTCAGTCTTGCATTGCTAATCTGCTGTGAAATCTGCAATCTGAAATTCTCTACCTATTGTTTTAATTTTGACAAATGCTTTTGTAAAGAAACTGCTCTTTTTTTTCATGTTGCCAATGTGATCTGCAAAGCCTGGGTGAAGAACATGAATGGAACAACTTCTCCTTGGGAACATACCAATTTAAACAGTGTATATCCTGAACCCACATTTTATTTAGTCTGAAAAGCTCACAGAGTGACAGAACTGCGTGCCCATTAAACACTTGTCTCAATTGAATGAATCTATTTAACAATTTTAGTCTCAATTCAATGGATCCATTCAACAGTTTTAATCACAGATGCGGGCAACTGTTTCGTGTGGTTTGAGTAGGGTGTACATCTGTAAACATATTATTAAGAAAGTGTATTAGTTACTATTTAGTTCCATTAGACAACTAAAGTGTGTAACACTGTTTGAAAGGAGTTTGGCTACTATAGCTTCGTCATCTGTTTTGTAGCAACTATTCTCAGCCATTTATTGAAAGTAATGATTACAATCAAAATTTAATTGTTTCTGGATTTAATTAATGGAAGCTATTCTAGAAAATCAATGGCCCAATGGGCATGTGGGAAATATTTGAAGGAAGTGATGGTTACATATAATGAATAGGGCTTCATAGTTCAGCAGGGCAACCACGTGTCCTCAAAGGATTTTCTTGAACAAAAAGGTAGAGTAATTTGGTGCTCTCATAAGGTTTAGTGTGTCATGTTTGATGTATGTAACTAAAAAAGAAAGTGCAAAACAAATTAAAGTCTTTCCCCTTTTTATGTAGTAGCATCCCTGTGTGGCTAAGTGATCTTGCATTTTAATTGCTACAACTTTTTGAGGTGTCTCACACCTCTTTCCATTATGTTTCTCAGTTTTCCCTACTATTGTATATTTTTTGTGTACAAGGTTAGTTTAATTGTTACGAAGAGCATTTTGCAAGTGTGAATTTACTCTATTTTGCATACAAATAGTGCCTTGCAAGCTTTGCAAGACAATGCCCTGTTGGCTTTGCGTCCTGCAAATCTGGTGATCCAAGCAAATTATTTAATAGCAAGTATCTTTAGGATAAGTTTGCAGCTTTCTTGGGAGGATTCACAACCTTTTGTTTTTGAAATCATATTTATGGTGGTAAGTTTGTACGTTATGAATTATGCAAGAACCAAGACAATAACTTGTTGTCCTTGCATCTAGTGACTTGCGAATCTATTCAAGCCTAAGAATCCTTGGGATGAGTTTGCACCTTCTGTGAAAAAATTCACATGATTCACATCATTCAAAATTAATTTTGAACATCACAAACACTTTGTAGTTTGTGAGTTTTACAAAAAATGCAAATGTCAGTATTGGCTTGTGAGATGCTAGCATAAAAAGATTTAAGTAACATTAAATCAAAAGGTTATGTCAGTGATTAGATTAGAAGGGGTGTGACTCCTTCCAATGTGAAAAGTTGTGACTCCCTCATATATGAGATATAAAGGGAGGATTCATTGTGAAGAGATCATCAATTAGCGACCATGCAATTAATAATCCATCAAGAAATATCAATCAAGCGAACAGAAATAGATCTATTAAGACATCAATCAATCAGTCTTGAATTTGAGGAAGTGTCTTGCAAATAGGGAGGACGAAAACCCTTCCAAGTTCTTGAGAGTTTAAGGACGAAAACCCTTATAAACCCTTCCAAGTTCAGGAGAGATTAAGGACAAAAATCCTTATTTCTCTTATCAAGTTTGGACAAAATCCAAATCTTGATCAAGGAGGACAAAAAGTTAGTTCCATAGTAACGAGACTCGGACTCGGCGAGGGTGACTCGACTCGGTGCAGACTCGGAAAAATGAAAAACCCAAGAAATTTAGAGATTTTTAAGGATTTAAAACTTGTTTCATGCACCCTTTATTATATAAACCTTAAAGACACAATAACGTCATCAAATAGAAGCTAATTTGATCACATACACAAGTATACATTGATCACAAAAGTATAAACACAAATTGTAGCTGAGCTGCTAAAGGAAATAGCACACTTAGATATGTAAATATAGTCAAATATATAAAAAACTCATGGAATATGAAATTGATGACATCAAATTTTCCAAACAAATATGAAATATCAAAACAATAATTAGAAGTCCATGGTTCAGAGGAGCCTGCATCCTTCCTATGAAGGTGTCTAAGGTGGGTCCTGGATGATGTAGCAGCTGCAGTCATAGTCTCTTCTTGTGACTCCATGCCACCCTCACCAACATTAGTTGTGGTTATGTCTGCTCGTGCTCTAGCCTCCTCCTCTGCCATGGCTACGGCCTCAACCTCTCTATCTGCCTGGTCAACCCAATCAAGGTCCTCGTCACTAACATTAGTATACATCGATCACATAAGTATAAACATAAATTGTAGCTGAGCTACTGAAGGAAATAGCACACTTAGATATATAAGTCAAAGATTCAAATGTATACAAAACTCATGGAACATGAAATCCATGACATCAAATGTTCCAAACAAATATGAAATATCAAAGGATTCAAAACAATAACTAGAAGTCTATGGCTCAAAGGAACTTGCATCCTTCCTACGAATGCGTCTAAGATAGGTCCTGGATGATGTAGTAGCCATAATCTCAAGTTTGAGGGCAATTGCCCCAATGGGGTTGAGGGGCACCTCCCTTTGCGGGGTTCTAGGGGTAGTGCCCCTAGTGGGGTCGAGGGGCAATGCCCCTCACGAGGGTTTGGGGGTAGTGCCCCCAGTGGGGTCAAGTGGCAACGCCCCCTGTGGGGGTCTGGGGGCAGCGCCTTGGGTGCACTCCCTGTTGAGATATAGGGCGGGGTCGAGCCCCCACCACTAAGCCCAAATTAAGACCTCCAAAACCATACAAACCTTCATGGCATACATCATTTTGCATTCACAATAAGTAAAAAAACCAAGTTTTAACTTTAAATTTTATGTAATTTTTGCACTTTTCAAACTTGCCTATGTGAGTGCCTGATGGGACTTGCCCGTACTCAGCGAGTCTTGCTAGGACTTGTCCGGACTCGGCCGAGTCTGAGTCCGAGCCCCCCAGACTCGGCTGGGGTGACTCGAATTGGGACTCACTGAGTCCAGGCGAGTTTTGTTTCTGTGACGAAAACCCTCCAAGGTGGACTCGGAGTTTTAAGGACGGAAACCCCTGAATACTCTTGGCAAGTCAAGGACGAAAACCCTTTTTATTGCCACTGCTGAGTTAGGGAAAAAAATCTCTGACTCAGCAGATTTGAAAGCTATTATCGTTTTGAGTAAGGATTATTGCTTTAATGCAAAAATCAGGAATATCCTAATAAGGGACATTACACTTTATTCAAAGAAGGCCTGTGCATTTCAATTTTTGTTTTTACTTCAACAGAATTGAGTGGAAGGGTGATTTGTGTCTTCTTCCATATAAACTGTTTTGTATTTATTCTTGGAAATTAATGTGTTCAAGCTTGATTGGGAGTAAACTTGTGCTTCTATTGTGTCTTTGTACTCGGAATTGGCTGTAGTTGATAGTAGTTCATTTGATCCTCAACCAATCATTATTTTTGCCTAGCTTCTAGATTAGAATTGCCATCATGGTTCAACATTGGTATTTCAAAATAATTTTATGGAAGATATATCTACTTTGTTGAGTGATATAATTGATTTGAAATTCTGCTTAGGGTACTTGAAACTTGACTATGTTATTCAAAGATTTCTGCATATGTTGATATAACGAATCAAACATTTGATAATTTTATTTCTACCAGTTATGGCCATTAGATTGAATCCTTAGTCCTTACCCCAACTATTCCTAGTTACAAAATTGGCTTACACTGATAGCAACATTTTACTTGATAATTTATAATAGTCTACAACAGAGTTACTGGATACTTAAACTTCCTTGTCTGGATACACATATCCATGTATCAGATACCAAATATGGATATGATACTTCTGGATACTTCATAGATACCGTATCCAGATATATCCATATATGGGCTTATATTTGGGTCCTATCCAATATCTGTATAGGACAGCAATCTGTCTGGTGCCAAATCCAGTTTGCAACTTGTGAAAAAACATTTCAAAATTTGCAAAAAAAGAAATAAAAGATTAAAAAATGCATATATATATACTTATTGGTATACATATACATCAACATAACTAGACACAAATATAATATAGCAACCAAAGTATATATAAATAAATATTTTTGCAGTTATGTTTTATACCCTTAGGTGTATAAATAATTGAATATATGTATATTTTTATAATTGCCGGTTTCCATATTTGTATTAGGGAATATTAAAAATTTGTTGTATCCTATCTGATAACATAGATGTATCTGATACTGTATCTGTTTCTGTACAAATCTGCTTTACAATCTTCACAGCTATTTGTTTTATTTCTTGTCTGATTAGTATGTCAGCTTTATGTATTAATTTTCACCTGCAAAATAGGTACAATTCAGTGATGTGGTAGAGTGGCTTAAAGCAAATGCAAATTTGAGTCAACAAAATGTTCCAGTGAGCATGTCTAATGGAGTTTCCCCAAGTATAGAGAAAAAGGTTCTAAAAGAAGACAGCAAATCAGAGTTGCCATTTCAAGTAGAAGACCCATCAAAGAAAGCAGGGATAGGATTACCTCCAGGCTCATGGAGCTTTGGATTGACTCCCAACAATCAAAGTTCATCAACTGCAGGTGTGCATTAATCAACCGGTTAAGTTTTTTTGGTAGTAGGAAATTCAAGTCCTGAATAAAGATAATGAATGAACGTCTTGTTGAAAACTGGGATGTTTTTGCTGTTTACAGGATCATGGAGTTTTGGATTGACTTCTGCCAATCAGAGTTCTCCAATGACAGGTCAGAGTTCATCAACCTAATGTGGCTTCTAAAAATGCAATTTGTGTTGATGCCTGTATTGTCTCGGGATCATGTATTCTTCTCTTGCATTTTTTATTCAATATTTTATATCTGTTGGTGCAGGAAATTTGTTTCGCCCTCCAGTTCCATCTAGTGAAGCAGGGGGGGCTTCAAACAGCCAAGAAGAAGATGGTAAGGTTCCGAGTTATTCGGTATGACATGCTTCCAAAATCCATGCCTTATTATTTCTTATTCTATAGATTAGTCCTTGCAGGCCTAAGGATGTATTGATTTTGGTTGGACGATGGCATTTATCTACATTTTCTAGCAAACTTAAATTACCAATTGTCCAGAGTTGATTATTTTTGGTGTTCGGTTGTGCATTGTGATTCAGCCATCCTAGAAAAGTATTTTTTATCCAAAAAATTCATACACTTAGCTTATGGTGTGTAGGATGCTTTGATTCAATGCCATTTGGCTTTATTGTGGACATCTTCATATCTTATAAATTCAGAACCTATGTGATAGTTGAATTAATAGAACTAGTTCTTGTATGCAAGAGTAGCTTTACATCTTCCATGTGTTCCTAACCATTTTATTTCCAGCAACAATCTGTCAACCATCAATATCATTAGTGTTAGCTCTTCTCTTCCTAGAAGCAGCACTCATCTCTTTTTCCTTGAAAGTTTCATCCACCTGGTTCCATTATTCAAAGCCATTCTATGGGTAACATTGTTAGTGACATCCTTGGTGATGTGATCATCAATACTAATGATACTTCTGCAATTGAGGAGGGCTGGAAATATTCTTTTGATTTTAGGATTTTTTAACACTCCTGTTATCTTTGCTATTATGAGCCCCACTAGCCTCTTTTGGTCATTTTTGGATATCAATATAATTTCCTCCTAAAGATTCCTCCATTTGATCCCATGATTCCTCCATTTGATCCCATCATTCAAAGCCATCCTACAAATAACATTGTTAGGGACATCCTTGGAGATTGCAATTGTCAATGCTAATGAACATCTACAATTGAGGAGGTTTAAAAAAATGATATGAATATATTTTATGCTCCTTCCATTATTATTTGGATTTCTGTTTTAACTCCCATTGCCCTCTTTTTGTCATTTTTTGACATCAATATTCAATAGTAATTACTCCTTTCTCTCTACAGTGCTCTATATCCCATTTCTAGTGGAGATAGAAATGTTGTGGAGAGTACTCTTCTGAGTGATCATTTAGCAGAGTCCACTAACTTATTTTATTCCCATAAGCTAAGGTGGGAAGAATTGAGGGGATAATTTAATTAATTCAATATTAAATCGTCCTATGTCACTTTTCAGACATTTATATTTAATTAATTGGGATTTATATTTAAAGTGACTTACAATAAGTGTATTGATAAATTATTAAATAAAGTCACTTTGGGAAAAGAAAAATCTAATTAAAAATCAAACGGTGGTGATTGGATTAAAGGTGGTGGAAGATAAATTTTTGGAAATCAATTGTCAAGAGAATTCGGAGAACTTGGTTTACAGGTTTAGGAAGCTTGAGGATGAAAACCCTTGAGTTTCATGGTGGATTCAACAAAAACCCAATACCCTCTGGGGTGGATTTATTTTAAAATTCATAGAGTATTTCATTGGTGAAATTTGTGGAGTCTTTTTCAAAGACAAATTTCAGAGATTTGGTTTGATTTCAAAGTTGATTTTTTTTTAGAATTTCTTCAATATATAAGGGATGTAGATATGGATGCCATAATTGAAGTAGGATATGGAATGGCATAGTGAGCAGATATTGGAGTGATTGAAACATTATTATTTATATATTTCCTGTTTTCCTTGTTTATAGAGTGAAGGCATTAAATATTGATTTTGATGCTCCTTTCATAGCCCTACTCTTCTAGATTACAAGGGAGAAATAAAAATAGATGACAAAGGTGTTTGAAGGTTTATATCAAAGGTCTTCATTTTCTCTTTAAACCCCACACAAGCCAAGAAATAGGCCAATTAACTCTATATACTGATTGTAGTAAATTAACAAGGGGCAACATATATATTCTTGGCAGATAGGTTGACATGGAGGAAAGTGTCAAATGATATGGTTAATGGAATCATTGAGGTTGGCGTTGAATTAAAGGAGGAGCATGTGTACCATATTTTAAGCTAGCGCAACTAAGAAAGGCAAGGAATATAGACTTGGTTGAAGGTGATGTGGGAAGATCTACTAGCGCCACCCTTATTTACCACCTTTGCCCTTTAATTGATATTGGATGACAAGGAAAACAAATGTACAATTCGTGGAAGCATTAAGGACAGTGCAAAACTTTATGGGTTATGCGTAGCTATATGGAAATAGCAACTGGAAAGAAATAAAAGAAGGTAGCCGAAGGAGTTTGGGAATAAGTAGTAGCAATATAAGGTAAAAAATAATTAAATTATGGATTATTCTGAACTCCTGAAAAGATATTTTATTGTCATTTTCCAGTAGATGTATTGTTTTCTTGCAACTGTGAAAAGTGAATGAATTTATATTGCAACATCTTATAGTTATACATGTTAAATTACATATTACTTGTGAAATACATTCAAGAAATGGAACAAGTTTCCCCATTGATACCAAGCATAAACTAAGAACATTTGAATACATTGCAATAGTTTGACGAAATACTGGTGAAAGGAATCTTATTACAACTTGCAAAAGAATTCCATAAATTTGGGTTGGGATTTTATATGATGTCTTGTGTAAACCAGCTAGTTGTATGTCTCAATGGAAAAGGAAGTCTTGAAAGAAGAAAATTTCTAAGTCCTTTCCTTCCTCTTCAATATTTTCAAGGTTTTCCAAAACTTTGTCGCATAGTTTTAAAGTTTGTTAACTTTGCAAAATTGCATTTGGTTCTCATTGTCGCAAAGTTTGTGATATCGTGAACCTTGCGAAAGGTTGGTATGTTCTTTCCATCACAATGTTTGTGACATTGCAAACCTCTTAATCTCTTTTCACAAAGTTTGCCATTTCGTTAACTTCTCGAAGTGTTGAAAGTTCATATTGTTGCAAATTTAGCGAAAATTGTAAAAGTGCGACAAAAATAGAGATGGTGAAAAAGTTTCAAATACTTCAAAGTTTGCAAGTTCACAAACCTTGCAACAAGCCAATAAAATTTTAGAGCTCTTTAAAAGTGCGACAAATTTGAATTTGCTGTTATAAATAGGGGTTTATGGATTCATTTGTTGTTATGTCATTTTCTAACTGTGAAGGTCATCACAAGCCATTATTCCAAATTGATGTTGATAGGAAGAATTTCTATTTTCTCTCATAGTTGTATTTGAAGTGTTGAATTGTTGGATTTTCAAGCTTTTTTTGACATTTGCTTCAATTTCCTATTATTTTGCCTTGCTCCATCATGAACTGCAAGTACCAACAATATTACCGACTCTTAAACAACATTCTTCTTTACTTTGTGCATTGACATTTTCTTGAAACCATAGCTCATTTGCCTTTTGTTAATTTTCAAACCTCCCAAATGAAGTAAAAGTGCTAGGGATTTAAGCACTCCACTATCACTCGCAATTTGTTGACTAAAATTGGATATAGTTAGTTTGGGCATATTGATATGGAAGATTTTCAGAATAGAATGTAGGAAAACCTTCAAACATCAATGTTTGAAGCAATTTTTACGAGTGGGTCTGTTGGTGTAAATAAAGTCTTTGTACCTAGTTAATTCATTACTAGGGGACTTATTTACATGTTTACTTAGGTCCTAGGAGGGAATCTTTCTAGAAGGTGTTAGTTGTCATTAGATCTTATCATATCTTTTGACTTTTAACACGTGTCCTAGGTAGTTATGATATGTTGTCACATGACATAGGATTAAGACACTTGTCATAATCTTGTTTAATCCTATGTCTCACCTTGGCTATATAACTAGGTGGTCTCATATGTAAACAATAGTAATATTGAATTCTTGGATAATCAATTCCATGGCAATCTTGAGCATTGGATATTAATCTCTCTTGTGCTTTCATGAAGTTCCTAGATCTTGGGTGGCTATAATCTTCAGCCAAATCTTGCATGGTGTAGAGTTATTCTATACCAACTCTTACATGGTATCAGAGCTTGTGGGATTGCTTCTTGTTAGTCTTTATTGAGAGATCTAGGTTGCAAATCTTGGTGAATCTTGAAAAGTTGAGTATGCTCTACTCTTGCATTGAATAATGATCTGGAGAATCAAAAAAGCTTGAAAGAAATACCAGATTTGGGGGTTTCCTCTTTGTGGCTTTATATTGCAAGTTCAAATCTAAGCTTGTTGGTGCAAATCTGAGCTCACTATTGAAATCAAAGGGTTCGAAAAAATTAGTTTTTCCTTTTGTTTCGTCTAAATCTGACATATAAGGCCAAATCTATGAGGGTTTGAAGTTGAAGTGTGGTTGCCAGATCCAGAAGGTAGTTGCAATTTTGGAGCATTTTGGGTCAAATATGACCCTGCCATCGCATCCAGGAGGCCCAAAAACCCTAAGATCGACTACCAAATCACAAAAATTAGACAACTTCACTTTGGGCTTGAGGAAAAAAATCGCCCAATTTTGTCGTCCATGCGACTGTACAATTGCCATTAATGTAGTGGTCATACGACAGAAAAGTTTGTTGGTTGCAGAAAAAATTCATGCACAGGTGAAATATTTTAATTTTCAGGTTTTTATAAAATATATTTTTTGAATTAAAATTAAGAAAAAATCAGAAAACAAAAAAAATTGCATATGTAGTTTTGCAAGACTGCATTGCCTTCTGCCATGTGGTAGCATCTTGCTGGCCCATGCGTCATGGGTGTACCAGGGAGGCCCCACCACTGCCCCTTTCGTACCAGTAGGAGGTTGGAAAAATAAATTGGCAATCATAGAAGGATATTCTGCTGAGTCAAAAGCATATTCCATCGGTCAACTACCATCGGCGAACAAAATTTGACAATCGAATATTCCGTGGTATCTTCGAAGATTCTTCCGAGGTTTCGAGGAATGTGCCATCAATCAACATATTCTCGTCGACCCGGGCCCATGCCGATCATTAATGGCCAATCAACCGTCAAATTTAATTGTGCAGTGTGATGACATCATCATTGCATCAGCGATGATGTCAGCATTCTTTTAAAATTTTTTGGCCTCGTCTCCAATGCACTTTTCATTTTGGAAGGAAAATTTCAAATGCCCATAACTTGGTCATCTTGACTTGTTTTCTCGAGCAATTTTTTTTGATTTGGGGTAGAATTTCACGCTCTTCGCAATGGTGCAGTTGGTTTTTGATTTTGGTGCCTGGTTTTTCCATAAATTTCAGATTCTCACAGGTCTTGTTGAGCCATTCTCATTTTCAAAAAATTTGGGGCTCCATTCTTGCTCCTACAGTAACATTTTTTGGTGATTTTTTTTTTAAAAGTGCACAATTTTTTGTGTACTCTTCAGTGATGTGATCAGATTGATCCCATTATATGTAAAAATTTTACTTATAGCTTGTGGCCAAATTTGCCAATTTGTGTGCACTAAGATCAAGTCCACTTTGTTGTTGTTGGCAAGTGGCACCTGTAATCGCACTGAGTATAAAGTGCCAGAAATCATATATTGCTTGGGGGGTTTTGATTGAGTAATTTAGGGGGGGTAATCTTGCAGTGGTTGATTGCTTTCTTTTGCTTGATTTGTGTTCTTGCAATGGGAAATCTCAAATTGAACTCCTAACCCCATATAATTATGCTTCACGGAGAAAATCAGTATGGAATTATCTCATGGGGAAGGGTCTTATAGGCTATCTAAAGGAGACTATTTCTCAACCTACTGATGCTAAATAATTGGCAAAATAGGAGATTGAGCGTGAGAAAAAACTCTGATGCATATGTTCATTAGTCTCATTTGATTTACAATTTCATGTTGAATCATGCAAAACACCTAAAGAGGCCTGGGAGGCTTTTGAGAAATTGTATGGTAAAATTGATAAGATTAGGGGATATCAGATTGATAATGATTTGATGAATCTTGATCCTAAAAGTTTTGACCACATCCAAGGCTACATCTCCAAAGTTAAGCACTTTTATGTATCCAGAATGAATTTTGATAGAAAGAATTATGTCAAGATTAATTTATTTCTTGTTAATAATCATATTCCTCGTGGAAGATTTCTAGGAGGATTGTGTAGATGAATTTAAGGTCAAAAAAAGAGATTGGATGAGAATGACCTTAGAGTAGGTGGAAAGTTGTAATATGGAATGGGATATTGAAGGTGTAGAAGATGATGAATTTGATCTAGTTTTCACTTCCACTATTCAAATGCATAGGCAACCATGTGCAAGGGAGTGTTGAGCTTCTCCCATCTCCGATGAATGATTGGTTGAATGTGCTCATTGTAGAATGCTAATGTGGGGGCCTTATCTTGCACGACAACCCTCATTTGGTCAAGCATACTATCAATGCACTCATACACCTCTCCAAGGTTAGGTGCATTGGCATCCCCATATCTAATCACCTGGTAGATTGGAGTAATTATGGAGACTATATATTTTGCATCACCCCAAAAAACATCACTCTTCATCATATCCTTCAGTCTCTTCCCTTGCTCTATCTTGGGCTTTAGCCACCGATTCCATTCTGCTATCATAACCATTTGTTGCAATGCCTCTTGAAACTCAAGCATTCCCTCCAAGAGAATGAAATAGGATGCATATCGAATCTCGACAGCTTTCAAGAACTTCTTCTTAGAGAAGCTCCTGAGGAGTGCATGTGAAGTGTGGTGGTTGCAAAGAAACATCTGCACATCTCTAGCATCATTGACCATTGCTTTGATCCAATCAATCTTTCCCATGTCCTTGAGTGCATTATTCATGGCATGCACACAACAAGGAGTCCACCAAATGTGTCTATAAGTTGTGTCAATCAATTACCTTGCAACTTTGCACACATGGGTTGCATCTGTCACTAGTTGGACCACATTTTGTGGCCCAACTTCCTCAATAGCATCCTCGAGGATCTGAAACTGAAATTCATCATCTTTGTGATGACCTGAACAATCAACCTCCTTAAGAAAATATGGGCGCTCTATACATGTAGCCATGATATTGATGAGTGGACGATGCCTAGTGTCTGTCCACCCATCCATGACTATACTGCATCCACTTTGCACCCAACATTCCTTCATTTTCTCCATTAACACATTTATCTTGGAATAGTTCTTATCCAAGATTGTAGTCCTCAATTTTGTCTCCCTTGGTGGCACATATGAGGGTCCTCCCCTTGCTACCACTGACATCATCTCCTTGTAATAAGGAGATCGAGCCACATGGAATGGAATGCCATTGGCAAAGAAGAATTTTCCAATGGCATCATCTATATCATCCTTAAACTACAAATTGAATAATTCAGCTATTGGGTCATCACTTGTAAACTTTCGTTTCCCGCTAGCCTCTACTGCATTGGCCCTTGAAGAAGAACCTGGCATATGTGCAACTTGCCTCTGCAAAATAGAAGTAGAATCGTGTGGCTGGCCCTGATGACTCTGCGGCCTATGAGGCAAAGTAGCAGATATAGATGCAGCTACACTGTTTTCACTGACACCCCATAGCTTATATATCTCAGCTCTATATTTCAAGTTTGTTGGTCTCCCCAAAAACTTACATGCTTCCATGCCTTTTCCTCGGATATGAAGGAGGTGGGTATTAACTCTAGTAGTGCTGCCAAAAAATTCAAGGCCACAAAAGTGGCACTTCCAAAACCTTGTGCCCCCAGATGTCCTAGGCTTGCTTGGTAATTTTGTTGCAAATTGTTTCAAAGGAGACTTACGATCAAAAGGACCCTTAGCATACTCTACCAGTAATGTTGAGGGGCAATTAATACTTTCATCTACACTCACCATGTAACTAATGG
>VDFB02185169.1:0-25474 GCA_007258455.2 Sequoia sempervirens | reverse complement strand
TCAAATAAACATTATCATTCAACCTTCATCTTGCATCATCCACTTAATTAAATAAATCAAAAAGCCATTTAAATCAAATCCTAAATCATTTTCCATCCTTTTCTGATTTAAATAAATCAATTATCAAAGTCTTGAAAGTCAAATAATCTAATCAGCATTAATCAGCATAATCATCATCTAATCCTAATCTAATGTTAATCCCATCCCACTTGCATTATCTAGATCTAGCCACTTGCACAATAAATCAATTTTATTGATTTATTAAAACACTCATTTTCCCTCAACATGACAAGTCAAATAGGGCATTTATTGCTCTTCTTTCTTGTCCCCCTCTCAAAATTTATTGCAAATTTGAATTCAAAATTTCCCCTTCTTGGGCACTCTTCCCAAATCTTGCACAACCATTGACTAATCACATGATGACAAGTGTCCTCAACTCATTGGCTTGTTTTTGATCCCACATTGGTCCCTCTTCAACACTTGGCATTTTGAAAATCTTTAAATAGGTGCTTCATCTTTGAGCAAATCCTTCACAATCTTCACAATTTCATGCAAGGTTACTCTCTTCATTTGAGATTTGATCGTGTTCATCATTTCACTCCATCATCTCCATTGGAATTTTCAATTTGAGCTTTGATCAAGGGTTGGGAAAGGGTCACTAGCACATGTGACACCAATCCAACATGGAATAGGTAGCTTGCTTTTGTTTTCATAATGCTTTAGTCTTTATATTATCATTTGTTGCATTTTTTGAAAGCATTTGCAATGTATTCCATGGAGGTATTTGCAGATTTGTGTGTTATACTAACCCTTCTAATGAGTTTTTGAGGTTGGTTTTACATTGCAGATTTTGGGTACTTCAGAACCAACCAACAACTTGCATCTTAAAAATTTGTATGCCTAGTCTTAAAGGGTGTAAATTTGAAAATGCAAAATAATAATAATAAATCCAAAAAAATAAGAAAAAGGATTGAAAATTAAAGAAAAACAATCATCCTCTAGTGAAAAAAAAATTGGTGTCGCTTTGAGCAAGTACCTTGGTGAAAACATGGAAAACATGCACCTCACATAAATAAAGCACCTCCATCTAATTGGGCTCTTCATCCAATCATTCATAACATTCCATCAAACGCATCATCCGTCTTATTTATTCCATCATTTGTTTGCATCCATATCATATCCTGATGTTGTGATGTATTGTATCCCCTTAGTACTACTTGACATATTCCTAAGGTTAGCTTACCCCGCCTATATTGAGGTAGTCTATTGTATCATACTAGGGGAAATTCATTTTCGATCACATTAGGTCCTTGTAACTATCATGAAAACATGAAAGATTAAAGCAATAATAATGGAAACAAACTTCTAACGTAATCTAAAGCTAAACAACAAAGCACAAAGAAAGCATAAACATAAATAAAGACCAATCTCACCCAGTATCTACATCCTTCCATGAATGACCTCAATTGTCCTTCTCCATTTCACTGTGCTGGTATTCTTTCCCTCAAATTTTTAATATGCATGCAAGTATAGCCTTGATAAATGTGATTATAGAAAAATACCGAAGATTAAACAAGTTCTCCAAAAGTCATACAATTTCGAGAGAAGGTGAAATGATGAAGACTAGGTCAATTTATAGAAAATTTATCATTCGAATGAGAGACCAAGATTGAAAGATAGATAGATGATTCAGATTAAAAGATTTAACATGCATTGAGATAAGTGTTAGTACTAACATGAGTGATAAAATCTAGGAATAGAGATCAAGATTAAATAATGATTTAATCTCTAGTTGAAAGCACTCGAAAATAGAAGAATAATGTTTTCATAACAAAGATAAAGATAGAATAACATAAACAATTTGTTCGAACGCATACATAAATTAATTAATTAATTAAAGATATTTAATTAATTAATTAAAGATATTTAATTAATAAATGTGTACATGCATAAGAGTTAAAGCAAGATAACTGACTAGTTATGACAAAGAGTTTATTTGTGAAAGACACTCAACCATTAAATTAGGAGATAACTGACTAATTTAAATAGATCTTGAGTCAAGTGGGAATGAATACTTAGATAACATAACATTTATCTAAATATAGAGGAATGTGTTAAAAATAGACTTTATAAATTAAATGATTATTTAATTCAAGATTCAACATTTAGGGATTAATTAAATAAATAAGATTTATTTAATTGAGTACAGAAAAGGTTAAACGAATAATTAAATAATTAAAGTATTTATTTAATTATAGTCGAAAATAAGATAAATATAAACTAAATAAGAATTTATTTAATTTAAGTAGGCTAAAGTTAATTAGTGATGTAATTAAATAAATAACTTTTATTTAATTAATCAGGATATAATAAAGATAATGTGAAATAATTAAATAATTAAGTTTATTTAATTAATAGATGAATAAATGTTAAAGTGAATTAATTAAATAATTAAAATTTATTTAATTAATAGATGACAAAGGACTTTAGAAATTAATTAAATAATTAGCATTATTTAATCATGACCATAAAAATACGCATTATGAAGAAATTGAAGTCGTGGGCTTGAACCAAATTTTAGTGTCTAAATTTTTCCCCTCTTTGATATAATGTCATTTTGATATTGTGTCAAATAAAATCAATCAAAAAAATGCCCCTTTCATGCCCCAATATAAAATAGGTTTAGTTATGCCCCCTCGAGAAAATTGACAAATTTTCAAAAAAATTCAAAAAATTTGGAAATAGTCCCGATTAGTCAATTTGATAGCCAGAAATGTAATGGAGTTGACATAAATGAGTTTTGAGGTGTTTGGTACATGTACGGGTAGATAGAAGTTGGAAGAATACACGGACAATAGACAAGTTTGGAGGAAATGCCACCCAAAACCCTAGGTATATATAGAAATTGGCTGAAAATCCAATTCATTTTCACCCTCCAAGTTTAGAAATTTGAGATTTTTGCTCTAGTATTCTAGCCACCATGTCTCCAGTTCCACACTCGCATCATCACAGTTATCTCATCCGGACCTTCAGACGACCTGTGGATGTGGGCCCCTCGGTATGTAGCCAGAAACCATCCTTTGAAATTTTAGTTTTCATGCTTTTCAAGGCATTTTTTTCATTTTTTTTATCACGCATCACTTTTTAGAAGACTGCATATGCATACACATTTGACACATCTGCATTTGAAATGTTGCATTTGAGAGCTCACATCCTAGGATTTCATACATTGTTTGAAAGATGAACGCATTTGTGTTTTGTTTCAACGCATGTGTACTTATGCATCACATTTGTAGTTTATAGTAGTGCATATGGGATTTTGAAATGCATTTGATATATAAGACGCATGTGCATGTTGTATGGTCTATTGATTGTGTGTGACTACATTTGTACACATTTGCATATTATAATGACGCATGTGGAAATTTGTAACACATTTTCAAAATGAAATGACACATTCGAGATTTTGCAACACATTTGAAAATAAAATGACAGATTTGACTGGCAGAGAATTTTTAGAATTTTGGACTAGGATATGTTATTTGATTCTGACATGAAACATGCATAATGCCATTGTAGGTTGTATTGGATCCAATATATACCAGAGAGTCAAGACCGTTGACTTTTGACTTCCATGATTAGTTGCGGAGCGGGGTGAAATGGTTTCTGTGGTACTTGGGTCTGTACCATGTGACTTACATGCCCACTATTCGGGCAAACCGAGGTCTATTGACTGCTTTGTGCGAGCGGTGGCACTTGGAGACATCGTCGTTTCATTTGCCTACTGGTGAGATGACGGTGACATTAGAGGATGTGTATAGGATATTGACGCTAGCGATTAGAGGAGCCAAAGTTATGTATGATACTCACTAAGGATTTGGTGAGATGTGTAGATACTATACCCATCAAGACATTAGATAGTTATGAATAGATCACTATGACATTAGATGGCATGTATTAGCACAAAGATATGGTAGGTTAGATTTTTTATTGTGTACATTGATTGGAGGTGTAGTTCTTCCTGACCATCGAGGTCATGGATTTCCTATGGGATGGGGGGAGATGTTTGTGGGAATGCTTGAGAGACAGGTGGTATATTCCTGGGGCGCTTGTTTGTTGGTCATGTTGTACTTTCATTTACACAATATTTCCTATAGAGAAGCATAGTCTATGAGCTATGGTACCATGCTCCTGATGGTATGGGTGTGGGAACACATAGCTATTTTATTTCTACCTATTACAGTTGAGGTGTAGCATGGATCACCTTATGCCTTCTGTTTTGTGGGGGATAACACCCAAACTCATGTTGGTGATATTGGTTACTACAGACATGCCATTGACACAATGGTTTAGTTTATTTGGAGGTCCTACATGGATTGACCACATTGGCCAAATGAGGATGGAAACCCGACATTATTTTGTCAGACACAGTATTTGATTGGGCAGACAATTTCACATGTTCACATCATTCAGAGGCACTTGCCAAATTGTGTATTGAGACTGTAAATAGGGATTTCTTTTTAGGTTTGATTAGGAAGTGTTAGAAACAAACAATAAAGATAAACGAAACCCAAAGATCTTACGAAACACAAAGGAAGTAAACGAAATAACAATTATACATGATTGCTGATACCTCCATGATTCCCTTTCGTAATACCTTCTTACTTGTTGGATATTGTAGCCCTCAGATTCATTATGCAAGCAATCTAAAAATGTCTAAGTCCTACAACAAGCCTTCAAGGATTTGATATGTCTAAATTCCTATGCCTATTGCCAATGTCTATGCCTAAAACAAATGCCAAAATTCATCAAATGACTATAATAAATGCTATAATAAATCTAAGAATGCAAATGTGAAAGTGTATAGAATGTCTATAATGCCTATGCAAAATGTCAGCATGTGTGTGTGTAATCGAAAAGTGAGAAGAAGATGGCATTTTATAGAAAATGCCATTTTGAATGGACGGACGAGATAAATTAATGATGAGAACCTAAAATGAGTGATCCAGATCAAACCTGAGAATCCCCAATTAGGGTTAGGGAAAAATCATAATCGAACGGTCGAGAAGATAAAATTGGATGACGACGGAAAATAAATGAGACAAATTAATTAAAAGAAAATAAAATTTTCAAAAATCAAGAAGATAAGATTTGAGCAGAGATGATTTGGAAAATCAAGATACTTTCGATGCTTGATTTTTAGAGAGATTAAGTGCCAATTTGAATTAAATTAATTCAAATTTGGATTTTGAGAGATAATAAATAATCTTTTTTCAAATTATTTATCAAAAGGGAACAGTTAAGATTGACATGACATTTTAAATAATTTAATTTATTTAAATGAGAAGAATAATAATTGGCAAGTAAATAATTAAATTTGTTAATTTAGGGGTAAGACCAATTAATTAAATAAATTAATCAATTTATTTAATTAAACAATGATGCTTAAATAAATAAATAAGATTTATTTATTTAATAATCAAGAAAGAAATAAATGACAAGGGGTTGAAATTAAAGAAATTTATTTAATTAAAGGAGAACAGACTTTAATGCGTATTTAATAAATAATAAAATTTATTTATTTAATAATCATGAAGAATAACTGTGATTAATTAAATAATTATGAATTATTTACTCAATAGTCGAATGTGGACCAAGGACATAATTAAATGTATTAATTATGCTAGGACGAAAGTGGTAAAAATGAAGCTTGCAGGCCTAGGTCATTTTTAGGTGTCTACATTTTTCCCCTCTTTGTCATAATGTAGCATGTCACATTGTGACAAACAAAAATAAGTCAAGAATATGCCCCAGCGAAGGTACGGAGTATCATTGCCCCCTCGGGAAATTTTTTAATTTTGGGTTGGCTACATAAAAATTTGGAAAGGGTCCTGATAAGTCAATTTAATGACCAGAAAAACAACAGCGCAGTCGGTTTTAGATTCAGACATGTTTAAAGCAACTAACGAGGGAGTCAAAGGTGTTCAAATGAGCTTCCAGTATTGACCTTGTTTGAAAAAATATCATTTTGACCTTATAAATAGGTTGGCAATGGGGTAAAAGTCAATTCACTTCTACTATTTACCTCGCAAAATTTGAGAGCTCAGAGCGAAAGGCATAGCAACGACGATGGTGATTCCAGTGTCAGAGCATCGCGGAGAGATCGTGCGGACCTTCAGACGGCCCGAATTTTTGTAGACACCCAAAATTGTCCTCTTGCAACACCTGTCTCGGCATTACATCATTTAGGCATCTTGTAGCACGCTTTGCCTTAGATACCCATGTCATCATTTATTTAATTAAACATCATTTATTTAATTAAATAAATTTTATTTATTTAATTAAATTCATATTCATAATCCATCAATTTCGCTAATGTTAATTAAATAATGTATATTATTTAATTAATTAAATCATTTCTATTCATTCTTCTAATGTTAATTAAATAATTTATATTATTTAATTAATGAAATCATAAATTCAACGTTAATTAAATAAATCCAAAGTTTATTTAATTAATAAAATCCTAAAAAGATCTTCTCGCTTTCTTTCCAAAGCTGAACTTGTGTGCATCTAATTAATTTATTTAATTAGATAATTCATCAATTATCCTTCTCGTCTTTTTCGAGATTTATTTCCTTAAAATAGGAAATGAAATCTTTCCATCTTTTTTGAAATCTTATCTCATCTCGTTGTATTTCCTCTTTTTTCAAAAATCAAATCCTTGTCGAATCTTGTCAAATCTTATCTTCGTCAACGTCATGGCTCTATAAATACTGCCTCTCGCAATCCATTTAGGAGGTTGATTCGTCTAGCACCCAAACTCTGTCAAAATCAGTCTTCTGTCTTTATCTATCATTCTTTCTATTTGTCATTGTCATCGTCAAGTCGTTATGCTGCAGGAATGAGTACTCAACATTCCTCCATTATCAACCCTTCAAAATCTCACATTCTCATGCAGGTGGAGAAGAGCAATGGAGATAAATCGAATTAGCGTGGAGATCGGTTTGCATTTGTGTTGTTTATTCTGATTTTCGTATTACTTTGTACTCTATTGTGCTTGATAAGAATTAATTAGATTATTGTTTTCATTAAACATAAAATCTGATTTTTCCCCTATTTACATTGGTGAACCTGACGTGAATCCTTTGATATAGCTTTCCTTTTGCAGGTTTTATTGACATTTTATTGCAGATCTGCCAGTTTTTGGACAAAACTATAGGTTTTACAAAATTCTTCATATCTTCTACACAGCTGCAAATTTTTTTACAAGATTTTTATAGAATCTTGTACATCATTTCAAGAGGCTACAATAAAAAAATCAAGGGTTTATGATCATTTTTGTGGAAGTTATTTTGATTTTAATTATTTTCATAAAATTGATTTTCTAGACGCAAATCGACGATTTTTTAGAACTTTTTACATTTTTGGAAAGCTCATGAAATTATAATGGGGGTCTATGTTTTATAGATTTAGTTTGGAGGTCAAATACAATGCGAAAAAATTTGATCTTTATTTTCTATATGGTTTTCACAAATCCACGTTTTGAGAGAAAAACAGGGAATTTTTCTTACTTCTTTACATTTCTAGAAAGCTCTCAGAAAATTAACAGGGGTCTTTTCTTTGATTTTTCATTTTTCGGATCAAAAAAGTTGTCAAATACTAAAATCTAATTCGGCTATGTCAAAAATATCTGAAATTGAAATTTTCTGATGAACTTGTTTTTTTCTTTTCTTTTTCTTTTCTTTGGCTGCATTATAATATTGTTTTTTGATCTTGTAGGTGATCATAAGAAGCTATAGTAGCAGCAATATCAATCATAGACAGAAGATTGGAAAGCGAAAACTTCCAGGTGCACTCGTTTAATCTTTCACCTCTTAATCATTGTTTGTCACACATTTGGATTTGGGCTCTTAAAACAAATCTTGTTTTCAATCACATATCAAAAATTGAGGCTAAAATTAACTATTGTCTTCAATCACACATCTTGATTTGGGGTTAAAAAGAACAAGTGTTTGAATTTTTTTACACACATTTCAATTTTCTAAAAGGAAATTAATCACTGTGAGTGTGAATCAAGTGTGTGTGTGATCACAAACACCTCACTTGGTTTACCTTTGTCAAACCCTTCCTAGGAGGCCTGCTAGGGGATTTCATCACCCCTAGGGATGACCTCAATTGAAGTGTGAATCAAAAGACACGCTTGTTTGGGAGTTAAAATCTTGTCACTCTTGGCTAAGCCCCAAAGAACTTTATACCTTTGGGAAGTGAAGGTGAAGGGTGGGTTACCCCTTTCTCTCGGCTGTGTGGTAGGATTTTTCTTACAAATCATCCTTAGTCAACCTTTTGCAGACTAGTTTGAGACCTAATTGGCCATACACCACTTGACTAGTCATAGGGCTTCTTGTTGTGTATTCGAGTGCTTGCTTAATCATAACATTAATCTTCAAAGACAGATTTATCATTGTGTTTGGTGTGTGTGTTCATGCATTTACATGTGAAATATTGTATTTGATAGTGCCCAAGTCAAACTTCCAATAAACACTTGCCACATCATCCAAATCACCCAATCTTATCATTCCACGTCATATCCTAATCATCGTCATTTCTTTAATCCAATCAACATCATTTTGCACCATGAAAACATTGGAAGACGTAGCACAAGAGCTTATTCACGTGCTTCATGAAGCTCAAACAAGCCAATCACCTTCAAAAAAAAAATCATTTACAGCGCCCATAACATTATCCAACATCTTCAAACAAACCAATCACCTCAAATGCAACAACTCATAGCACAAATCCAATACCTCATGGCCAATTGTCAAGTCCAACAAGCACATTATCAAGTCCAATCACCACATCAACACATTTCACATCAATCCTATGTGTCACCTATATCATCATATCAACCTCATCCATCCACATATCAAGTTTCCCCTTCATCAACCTATCACAACTCTTCTAATGTCAACCCTTATCCACATCAATCCACCTCTCAACAATCATTATCCTATACAACCCCTCAATCATCATTACAACAACAAATCATATCACAAGTTCAAACACCATTTCAACCTCAACACATTCAACCCCAATCCTATGTGTCACCTTCATCATCATGCCAACCTAACATATCTATCTATCATGACAATGCCACATCAACATGTCCACCCATATCACAACAAGAACATAGGATCCCAAGTCCACCTTGGCAACAAAATCAAGAGCCTTTAAGTTTTAATGTCACCTTTGACAAGGGGAACACCAATCTGGTTCATACACCCTTACCACTATCCAATCAAATGCCTATCCATAAGCCACCATGTCCAAGTCCTAATTCATTGACCCCTTTACCTTCTAACTAATCAAACTCTTCATTACCCCCATCATCATCTAATCCTCCATCAAATCAATGCCCTACATTTAGATATTTAAAAAATAAATTGACGGCATTACATAAATCCACCAATCCACCTACAAAGGATGTCACCCAAGGGCTACAAGCAAGGAATCAATTGTCTCCATGTCATTCAACACATATACTTGAACATACCAAAGAGTCCTCAAATGTCATGCCAAGTCCTTCAAGTCAACCATGTCATCCGCAACCCCTTGAGCCACTTCAAGAGTCTCTCTTCATAATTCCAAGTCACCCTCTTTCATGCTCCTATCTCGTTGACCATCAAGAACATGTCAAGTCTCTCCATGAGAAGTCCCCTTCCACTTCCATTCAAGCAACCCAAGATTTATATCAAGAGCCTAATCCCAAGCATGTGGAAACATCAAGCCCTAGTCCTAAACAAGATCAAATCATTTTCATCCAACCCATCCATAATCTATATCATTTTTATGATCAAGATGATATCCATAATGATGAAGAGCCTATCCAAGAGAAACTTGATCTTATACCAATCTATGAGAAAGATACTCCAAATTCACCTCCACCTAGTCCTATCCATGATCGATCAACATTCACTTCCCTTGATGAGACAAGTGCCTCCAAAGTACACATAGAGGATCAAACAAATACCTTGGATCTAAGTGAACACAATGCTAATCAAGATCCCAATGATCCCATGTCACCCACTATCGACCCCATTACAAGTCGTCCATCATACCCTATTGGTCTTTCTACCCTAATTCATGAATGTTCCTACTTCGAACAACAACAACCATTATCTTCTCCATCCAATAAGGAAATCATGTCTAGTGTTTCACCTACACCTAGTCCTATTGTCCATTACACACTCCAAAATATGAACCACCAAGGTAAAGGTTTAGGCCTTCATGAATAAGATATTTTGGAGCCCATCCATGTCAAAGTCCCTCCATGCTCTTATGGCCTTGGACATACACCTCAAGGACACCAATCTCAAGATGTTGGTATTTCCTCCATGCATCCTAAGTCCACTTTCCATCATAAAGCCTATCATACGCCTAAAACATATGTTTCAATTCCACCGCCGTCATCCTACAATGTCAAAAGCATGTGACCATACACCTTCCACCATCCACTTTACCACCATTACTTCCAACTCCTAATATCCCTCCATCCACTTTTCCACCATTACTTCCAACACCTAATACCCCAGTCATTCATAAATATCCTAAATATCCTAGTCATGACCAACAAATGCACACATTGTGTAAACATAAAGTTTCCACTCATTCCATCTACCCCATGGGATTCAAAAATAAAAATTTGGATGCCTCTACATATAAAGTCAAAGGTCCTAAAGTGTTAGCATACAATGGGAAAAAGTCAAAGCCAAGTTCATCTAAAAAGCTATATAATCCCATACCTTCAAAAGAAAAGTCTAAAAACAAATTGGTTTGGGTCCCTAAGCAAAAAGAAACCAAGTCAGACGAGGCATTCATGTCACAAAAATCCCAACCATCCCCTCCCATCCAAAATACACATTCCATCCAAAAATCTCAAATTTCGAAAACCCACAAGCCCAATAAAAGTCATAAAAATACTAAGTCTATGTGGGTACCTAAAGCACTTCATCACCCATCTCCTAAGCAAACATCTCCATTGCTTCCTACGCCACCTTCCCATCAAAAGCTTCAACGTTTATCACAGTGTGTGCAACCATTGGTCATGGTTCCTTTCCATTTCACACCAATTCCACATACCTCCATCTCCCCACCCTTCACTCATTATCCTACGTATCTCCCCCATCATCTTCCTATGGTTTATGCTTTTGGCTAAGCCTCCCCATTCATCTTTTGCATAAGTCCCATATAATCCCTATCATCTTCCCGACATAATCTACATCATAATCCATCATCTACCTACTCCATCTCCCTTTCATGTCATACCTTACCAACATCTATGAGCATCATGACATTTGACATGGTCCATGCAATGACATCCATCCCTAGTGGGACTATCACCTTTCATGCAACTAGACACTTAAGTCCCTCCTATCCAAAAGTCAAAAAGTCAAAAAGTCAAAAATAATAAAACAAAAAATAAAACAAAAAGAGTAAAGAGAAATCCCTTCGTCCAACGGTAAAAACCTGGTAAACAGGCGCCTTGGATAAGTACCATGATGAAAACCTGGCAAACAGGCATCATGCGTAGGTTGATCTTTTATGTCACTTACACTTGGGGGCACAATGTCTTATCTATCCAACCTATCATTCATGTCATATCATTTCCATCCTACCTACCATCTTTGGCATCATACATACCTATCATATCAAGTCCATTCATCCACCCTTCTTCTTTTGATCTTGATCAAGATATAGGGGCAAAGGTTGAAACATGCTGTGAGTATCTCTTGACATACCTCATTTATCTAAACCAATCATGTCATTATCCTATTGTCATAAATTTTGTCCAGAAAAATCCTAAGTCTTGTACCTAAAATAGGGCATGTTATTCCTATGTGACATAGTCTTTGGAGATCACATCCTTGCTGTCTTATGATGCATACATCAATACCATCCATCCATCTATCATGAGCCTTTTATCCCTTATCCCATCACGCACCCTTGCACCTAGACTTGGTTTTCCCCTTGTCATTGGTATCTAGCACAAAGGCTATTCAAATTTTCATCCTTTGACACCTCAAAACATGTCAAAAGTCCAAAACAGTCAAAACATGTCAAAAGTCCAAAACAGTCAAAACATGTCAAAATTCAAAAAAAATCAAAACATCAAAATTCAAAAAATCAAAACATTCCAAAACTCCAAAAAAAATCAAAACATTCCAAAAGTCCAAAAATTTCCAAAAAAAAATCAAAACATTCCAAAAGTCCAAAAAAAAATCAAAACATTTCAAAATACAAAAAAATCAAAATATCCCCAAAAATACAAAAAAATCAAATAGCCAACAAAAATTCAAGCAATAAATCAAATGCAAGTCAATCCATAGCAATCAAGTCGATCAATCTTCAATTTATAAATGTAGACACCCAAAATTGTCCTCTTGCAATAAAATGGAGGGATGGTGTTTGGAACCAACACTTTTATATGTCTTGATTGATGACCATTTTGAAGGAGGTGGACATGCGTTATATGTTGGAGTCCTCTTGTCTTGTGGCTCCACATTGTGATTGACTTTTGTATTTGACTTGGTGTCTTTGTTTGATCCATCTTTCTTTGGGATCCATTTTAATTTCATTTGTCCACTTTTCCTTTTGTTTGATTCAATGGCCTTTGACATTTGATTTTGATCTTTGATTTGTAAGAATTTTGTTTTTGTTGGTCCCAAAGGGGAGGTTGATGCATGATAGAATGATGGTTTATGGTGTGGGTGGAGGGGGTGTTGGCAACAATCTTATGACAAGGCTTTCTCATGGACTCCACTTTGACGTTTGTATCTGACAAGGTTGCCCCCAGTATCGAGGAGGTACCACTGGCATCGTTTGATTTGTTGTCTGAAGAATAACCAAGACCTTGATGTCTGTAATTTTCCTGAAGCTATATTGGTTCTAGAATTCCTTGCTTGTGTATGCCTAGTCCTTTGCCTTGATATTGCATGCTTTGACAGATTCTATTTGTGATGGAGTATTTATTCTTTTGAAAGCAAGATGCTAACCCATCATGATGTCTATGGACACTGTCACTTGTAATATTTTCGTCTGCAAGAAAGCCTACTCTGACAAAGATAGATGACCCTAATTGATAATGTGTCTTAGCTTCATTGTCATGTTGGACATATTCTTGACTGATATCTTTGGTCTGATCATGCGACATGTCAGGCTCAAATAATTCTGTTGGTGCTTCGAAGGGAATGTCAAAGCCATCATTATGTTTAGTGTCATAGAGTCCAGTAAATTCAGCTATAGCTTGATCATTTTCAAATATGTCCATATTGGAATACTCTTATGCTTGAGGAATATCATCTATGTGTGTAATGGAGGCAAGTGTCTCATCTTGGGAAGTGTCAATAGTCAAGGCCTTTATAGGGTCAGCAAGTGTTTGATCATGAATGGCATAAAGGTCAAGGAGTGGATCGTCTTAGACTTCTTGGTCAATGGTAGGGTCTTGGTCCAAGATGGGGTTGTCATGGATTTGGACTTCTTGGTCAATGGTAGGTGTACTTTGGATGTCATGATTGTCTTGCAAGAATCCTTGAATGGAGTTTAAGATAGGGTCATGGGATGGACTACGTTGTTCTTGACATGAGGGTGACATTATAAGGTCATGCTTTGGGCTTTCGTTTTGACATGTATCCTCAAGTGTAGACAATGGGATGTGACTTTGAGTAATGACAAAATTTTCATGACTACATGTGGCCTGTGATGGGATGACTTGAAAAGGATTAATGAATGATAGACTAGGACAGGACGTGGGGACTTGGACGGGACTAGTATGTGAAGGACTAGGATATGACATGGGTACTTGCATTGGACTAGTATGTGAAGGACAAGGGTATGACATGGATACTTGGACCAAATTGGTATGGTATGATGTGGGGACTTGGCATGAGTTGGTAGATGGTTGATAAGGCATGTAGACTTGGGCGGGATTGATAGGTGAAGGATTATCATATGATGTGGAGACATGAAATGGACTAGCGGATAATTGACTTCCCTTGTCAAGGTTAGGATAAGGGTGATAAGTAGATGTTTGTTGTGAATTACTGGTGGGAGTTATGTCAAGTGACTGTTGATGGTGAGGGTAGACGGCTGGAGGTGGAAAAGTATTTATGTCAAAGCCTTGTGGTAACTTAGCCCCTTCGTCCAAAAGCATGGCTAGATACCTTTGAGGGTCACGTAAGACTGATTTTTTTACAAATGAGAATATATCAGGATTTTGCGCTACAGCTTCTATGTCTTTGAAATATACTCATCCATTTTGGTCTCTTTGTATGAATGGTTCAAAAAAATTTCATGATGAAGATGGAATGTTCATGGAAGATTGCATGTTCATGTTGTGAAATGGGTCGGAAAAAGTCCAATGTTGGTTTGTGTCATAAGTGTTATTGTCGATGTTGGATTTGGAATCTTGTCCAAAGTTGGCCATCTATCGTTGTTGTCCTTGAAGCCTAGTCTCAACCGTAAAAGGGATTTTCTCAAATGAGGATGATGAGAATGACAAGTAAATGCAAGGATGGCACTAGCCTATGTTTTTGGATTTTTGACAATAAGGGATGCAATATGACAATGTTGTCTAAAGAAAATGACTAATGCCAAAGGACAATGAAGACTAATATGACAAGTTATGCCACTAATTTTTTTATATTTTTGGAATAAAAGATGACAATGCAAGATGATGATGATGATTTCCTAAGGAAATGATTAATGCAAGATGACAAGGTTGTGAAGGCCAATATGAGGACTAAGATGATAATGTTTGACTAAGGACTTAATGTTATAAATGCCAAGTCTAGGTTCAAAATGATGACTAAGATGAACAATGCAAAGTCTAAGTTCAAAATGGGGATTGAGATTGTTTTTTGATGTTTTGTTGAAAAGTTCGAGTTGTCTAAGGTCGATTGTTTGTGTCCAGATTTCTGAATGTTGTGTATAATGTTTGAGTAATCTAGCAAGCACTTGACAAGCACAATGTTTTGGGTGTAAGCAAGCACACATAAGACAAGTACAATCCTAAAAGGCCAATAGGCCAAGGGTTTGTATACTTGGTATATCCCACCGATATACCCCAGATTGTTTTAGTGTCCAACCGTTCTATTGGCCATTGCTTGGTATAGTGCAGGGTACAGTATCATGCTCGAAGATACTCACTACTGATCCCCTTGAGTAGAGATAGCAGTTCTTAGGAATTCACTACCCAAGAAGGAAAGGTGTTTAAGTCCTACAACAAGCCTTTAAGGATTTGATATGTCTAAATGACTATGCCTATTGCCAATGTCTATGCCTAAAACAAATGCCAAAATTCATCAAATGACTATAATAAATGCTATAATAAATCTAAGAATGCAAATGTGAAAGTGTATAGAATGTCTATAATGCCTATGCAAAATGTCAGCATGTGTGTGTGTAATTGAAAAGTGAGAAGAAGATGGCATTTTATAGAAAATGCCATTTCGAATGGACGGACGAGATAAATTAATGATGAGAACCTAAAATGAGTGATCCAGGTCAAACCTGAGAATCCCCAATTAGGGTTAGGGAAAAATCCTTAATCGAACAGTCAGAATAAAGTTGGATCGACGGCAGAGAATAAATGAGACAAATTAATTAGAAAATAAAGATTTTTAAAAAATCAAGAAGATAAGATTTGAACTGCAGATCAAATTTGGAAAATCAAGAATCTACCCAATTACTTGATTTTTAGAAGATTAATTGCCAATTTGAATTAAATTAATTCAAATTATGGATTTTGAGAGATAATAAATAATCTTTTTTCAGATTATTTATCAAATGGGACTGACAGTTATGATTGACATGACATTTTAAATAATTTAATTTATTTAAAATGAGAAGAATATTAATTGGCAATTAAATAATTAAATTTAATTATTTAATTTAGGAGATAAGACCAATTAATTAAATAAATTAATAAATTTATTTAATTAAGACAATCAGTGACGTATTAAATAAATAAATAAAATTTATTTATTTAATAATCAAGAAGAAATAAATGACAAAGGGGAATTAAATAAATTAAGAAATTTATTTAATTAAAGGAAGACTTGGACAATTAATGACGTATTTAATAAATAAATAAAATTTATTTATTTAATAATCATGAAGAATAACTGACATGAATTAATTAAATAATTATGAATTATTTACTCAATAGTCGAATGTGGACCAAGGACATAATTAAATGTATTAATTATGCTAGGACGAAAGTGGTAAAAATGAAGCTTGCAAGCCTAGGTCATTTTTAGGTGTTAGAGAGACAGTTTGGAGAGGTTAAGGATGAGCCTTGAGGTTGAGCCGAGTATGTTAGATATTCAAGAGAGGTGAAATTGTGGGGAGCTAAGATTTTAGTTGTGACAGTAGAGGAAAACATTGATTCCTTACATCTGGTATAGTGGGGTTGGAGAGGTGCAGCAGTAGATCCGGGTACCACAGAGGAATATGATAGCTAGTGGGCTAGTCACAGGCTAGTTCCATTGACATATCTAGACCAAGATGCTCTTGTAGAGAGGCAAGGGACAGGACCATGAGGTAGACATGGGAGAGGTAGAGGTCAGAGTGGTGGTGGTAGGGAGAGACGTGGTCATAGGGTATGAGGCCCATAGTTATCACCCATCTGCGAGGAGGAGAGAGAGGGAGAGGATGTTCCCATGATTGATGTTGGTGGAGGTTGATGTTGAGATTGGTAGAGAGGAGCATGTGGGATAGGAGGATATTCTAGAGGATCATGCAGAGAAGGAGGCAGGTAGGGAGGAGGCAAAGGTAAGTTCCCTTGATTTGCTTGTGAACTACCAAGATGACAATGAGGAGGAGGATGTGGATGGTCAAGAGTAGGATTTCTGAGATAGGATTTTGGAGGAGTTGAAGGATGATGGGATGGAGTGGCCATGACAAGATGAAATAGGTCATGTTGATTAGGATATATCAAATCTATGTGCTCAGGTGGCATCCCTTGAGGAGAGGATGAGGGTTCTGATGTCAAAGTGAGATGCATTATAGATGGAGAGGGACATAGATTACATGGATATAGACTAGGCTATAGCTCAAAGATAGGAGATAGAGCAGAGGTTTACAGAGATTAGAGCTCTTTGCAGTGTTCATCTGATGCATTTGCATGGGAGTTAGTAAGAGTTGCAGAGAGAGCCACATATTACAGAGATATATATGAGGGAGAGGTTCCTCCTAAGAGACGGACTCCCATTTTTCCTTAGGAATGTAGTAATAGGTCCCAGAGCATGACTCATAGCAATACAATGAGTACAGAGGGGTTGAGGGGCCTCGTAGATCTAGACCATATGACAGGCCTCCTTCTACACACAGGTCATCAAGATCTTACCATCATTCACCTTCACATTCTTCTCATGGGAGAAGTGGGATTTCCAAATAAGGACATGTATTGATATTTATTCAGACATTACATTTTCATCATAGAACCTATAGGCTCCATATTTATTGATACATTATGACATTGTGATGTGACACTTTTTGAGCAATATATATATATATATATATATATATATATATATATATATATATATATATATATCTATATATGATTTTGGTGGCAATTCTCATGATATGCAATTTTATGTATGATTATGCAGTCTTTTATTTATGCAAGTTATTTTCTATATGATATGTCTTTGTTATGGATGATCATAGCTACTTTATGATGTGTTTATTCAGCCTATGATGTGATGTTGATTATATATGATGATGTATGGATTGATTTCTTATGGTATCAATGAATGTTATGGATGCAATCTATGATTATGAGATGCAATGTGATGTTATATATTTGATGATGATGGATATAATGTGATGCATATATTTACACTTGTTATGTACATGTAATGATTTTTTTATGTAATCAATGATGATGAATGCCTATTATGCCATGATTTCCTAGATATCATACATGCCTATTTTTTTGTGCTTTCGTAATCCAAGATATATATGATTTATAATGTATGATTTTTACATGATGTTTCTAACATGAATGCATATGTAGGATGATTTATTATTTTGTGTGTCATAGGACTTTGTTATAATGCAAGAAAGAAGAAATTATAGTGAGGAAAGAAAGATGAATAAAAGACATCGATGTTAGTATTAGCAATCTTTGATATTTTTCCAAATCACAAAAGGATTTACACTTTATCATCATTGGGTGGTGTGATATCCTCGAGTTTTACCTATTCTAAATGTGCAAAAAAAAAAAAAAAAATTCAATGGAAAAACACAAAGAATACCTCAAAAATATTAGCCTAAGGAATGATAAAGCTAAGAAATAAGCTAAAATGAAGATTGTAAGATGATTATACCTTCTTTTCTGTTGAAATTCCTTGGTTGGCCCTTGATTTGGATTTATTTGTATGCTCCTTAGATGACTATTGATGTAGCTAAATGCAAGATTAACTAGATGGTGGGATGCAAATGCAAATGGCTAAAATGAATGGCTAGATGAGAGAAAAAATCTTGTAAAATGAGTGCACAAAATAAATGCATAAGGTTGCAAAATGACCAAGTGTCTTGCAATTCCTTAGAGGAGGGGGTATTTATAGAGAAATTTGAATTCTCTAGAGAATTCAATGGTTGAGATTGAGCCACCAAGATCAAGATGTAGGGCTACGGTGAGTTGAGGACTCACAAGCCCTCACATCTTGACATGTGGAATGTGAGATGGCCAAGGATAAGATGATGTGTAGGTGATGTGGAGGAAGGACAAGTACCTTCCAAGTACCTTGGGGAGAGAAGATTTCCTCAAAAAGGAACTTCTTGTCCCCAAGTGAGAATGAAAGTGACATTTGAGGAATTTTGGAATTCTTAAAAAATCCCCATGGTAAATGAGAAAGCGGTTGGAGAAATTAATGTGAATTAAAAATTCACATTCTTTGGAGAATCTAATGGATAATAGATGGTCTCCAAAAAGGTGGGAATTGGTCACATGTGGATGAGGTGACAAGTCAAATGTTCTAGAAGTATTGGAAGGATAAAATGTGAATTAAAAATTCACATAGGGAGGAGAGAGGCCTAGGATGAATAAATGTGAATTAAAAATTCACATGGGAAAGAGGGTCAATGACAAGAAAGGAAAATGAAAAGGTTGACTAAAAAGTGGTGCTAAAAGTGGCTAATGACTTTGAATAAGGTTGTGCAAATATTTGATTAGGGTAATTAATGAGAGATTAGAGGAAAGTGGAAAATGTAGGAGGATATGACATTAACCCCTAATTAAGAGGATGCACATCTTAATCATGAATTAATTAAATTAATCCAGATTAAAAAGGGATTATGGAGGATGTGACAAGGAGAGAGAAAATAAAAAATTTAAATTGATTTTAATTCAAAAAGGTTAAGATGACTAAATTAAATAAATTGATGTATTTATTTAATTTAGAGAGGAAAAAGGTGTAAGGTAAAGAATTTAATTGTTAAATTCAATACCTTAAGAACCTTAGGCGGGAAGTGTAATATTAATTAAATTAATTAATATTGGGAGAATGGATGAATAAAGAGGTAAATTTGATCGTATGGGAGTGATCAAATTTGGATGTCTACAGGTGGTAACTAATGCAAATGGAGAAAAACACTATGATATGACATGGATCAAGGTGTGTAAGGTCATTCACCTACTAACAACAAAAAGTCACAGACAAGGATTATCATAATTCATACTAAGGACACAATTTCCCCAGTCTTTTTCTCAGGACAAACCACAAACAACAAACAAATAAAAGGTGGGTCATGAGATGTCATCACTCCTCTAAATCCTTCATGGGACATCCTTGAGGAAACTAGTAACATGAATCAAAATCCAAAGTTAAAATACAATCGACAAACATGAATCAAAGAAAACAAAATTTTGATACAGTTTTGCTTCTCTAAATCCTTCATGGGACATCCTTGAGAAAGCTAGTATCAATATTCCAAATTAAAGCCAAATAGAATGATAAGATAAACAAGCCACAAAATCAAAATCCAATAAGATATTTTCCAAAACTTGATTTGTTTGTTTGATTGTTTTGATTGATAAGATGATGGATTGATAATACTTGGTTTCAGGAGAGACACATATCAAATAAGACATTGAGTTTTTTTTTTGAGTTTGTGACTATTTGTATAAGGCATGACAAAATCCTGATTTCAGAAAGACACGGATCATATAAGACATTGATTCTGATGTCGTTGATGTGATAACCTGTGTAAGGTCATACTAATTTGTTTTGACAATGTTTATATCCAGGAAGGACTCGTCCTGTATAATACATAGGTTTGATTGTTGTGTTGATATTTGTTTTTAGGAAGAACACATCCTATAGTAGATCTAAGTTGATTTGTGTTGATAATGTCTAAATTGTTTTGTTGTCTATTTATTTAACAATTCATTTGATTTGACTTGATGAGATTGTGGAATTTTCATCTTTTTGATGCATGACTTGATATGATGTGCTGAAAATTGACTATGTGTGATGATGAACCCTAAAGGACTGACCTAATGGGGCCTTGGGGGCTCATTGATTGATGGCCTTGCCTACGTTATACATGCAGAGACATAGTAGTTCAACTAGACTTTGACTAACAAGACTGACTATAAAAAGCTTGATTTGTATGAAGATATATGATGTGTGTGGTAGTGCATGTGATGAACCCTAATGGACTAACTTAGTGTGGCCTCAGGGGCTCATCAATTGATGGCCTTTCCTATGTTATACACGCAAAGACCTTGTAGTTTGACATGACCAATGACCTTATCATATAGACAAATGGATTAAATCATGATTTTATATAGAAAAATCTAAAAGGACTGGCCTAATTCCTTAGGGGCACATCAGTAGATAGCCTTTCCTATGTCTAGTCACAGAGGCAACATAGTTTGACAAATGATAAATATTAACACGTGTGACTGACTCTAACTCTATTTTTGGATTTTTGACATGTTTTGATTTTTTTCTTTGTGAAGTTTTCTGATGTTTTTGGATTTTTTCAAGACATTTTGTGATGTTTATTGGATTTTTGATGGTTTTACATCTTCAAGATAGCTAATGTAAGAACCAATATGACAAAAGTCAAGTGCCTAGCCCCAGTAGAGTATAAGACGAATTGATTAGGAATAGGATAGGATGGGGGATATGAAATACACTCGATGTAAATCATTCCAAGTTATGGGAAGGACTACCATTTATTAAGAATGGACATACAAGTGATGGATGGAAAGATAGGTGATATGTACAAGGATAGGTAATATGTACAAGGATAAGAGATACGTATAGGGATAGATAATATGTACAAGGATAGTCAGATTTGAATAATAGTAGAAAAAGGAGCAGAGTCAACTACACATGGCATTTTTTTGGAAGGTTTTCACCATGATACTTATTCAAAGCACCACCGAAGTGGTTTTCACTATTGGATGACTTATTTCTCTTTACTATTTTCTTTTCTTTTTTTTTCTTTTTTATGTTACCAAGATGCCTTTTTGCTAGGTTTTCACCTAGGTAACAAGTTTATTTTTGTTTTTTTTATTTTTTTATTTTTGATAATTAAGACAAGGCTCTTAGAAGCTATAGGCAGAACTTCTTCAGATGAAGACTATTGATAGGTGCTGAAAATGGTTCTCCTTTAGGAGTAGAGACTTGATACTCTCTTGATACAAAGGCTTCTATGACAATGTAGGGTCCTAACCAGTTAGGTTCAAAATTTCATGGATTCTCTCTTTAAGCTTGATTCTTAGGATTCTAAATTAAGACCAAGTCACCAATGTCAAAGCTTCTATTCAAGACCTTCCTATTGTAGCTGCAAAAAAGATGATATTGATATGCTTGCAAATGATCTAATGCCTTTTTTCTTCATTCATCTAGGAATTCTAGCTCATGTAGTCTTGAAACTCAGTTCTCTTCATCGTTAATATTCTTTTTCAAAGATACCCTTAGGGATGGAATCTTGACCTCAATATGTAAGATGGCCTCAGAGCCAAATACTAGGGAATATGGAGTGGTGCCAGTGGGAGTATGGATACTTGTAAAATAAGCCTATAAGGCTGGGTTAAGCTATAAATGCCAATCATGACCAACATCATTGATAGTCTTTTTGAGGATTCTAATGATAGTTTTATTAGATGCCTCAGCTTGGCCATTACCTTGTGGGTAATATGGGGTGGAAAAATGATGTTGGATATGGAACTCTTCATAGAGATGACATACTTCTTGGTTCTTGAATGGATGACCATTATATGTGATAATAGATTGAGGGACACCATACCGATAGATGATATAGTTTAGGATAAACTTGGAAATTTGTGTGTCGGTGATGTAGGTCATGGGAATAGCCTCAATCCACTTAGTAAAATACTTAGCGGATATAATGATGAACTTATGGCCATTGGATGATGTTGGATGTATCTTACCCATGAGATCGAGTCCCCATTAGGAAAAAGGCCATGGTGACTTTATAGGACAAAGTTCCTGTGCCGGTGCATGTATTAAATCTCCATGTACCTTACATTAGCAACATTTCTTGACAAAGATATATAAGTCATTTTCCATGGTAGGCCAATAGTAACCCAATCTCATAATCTTCTTAGCTAAGGTAGGACTACTAGAATGGAATCAATATATACCCTCATGTACCCCATGCAAGGTTGCTTGTGCTTCATCAATATCAAGACATCTCAACAAGGTCTTTTCTAAGGTGCACCTATGTAGGGTGTCTTTGATAATGATGTACTTGGATGACTTGTGAAGGAATTCCCTACCACTACTGAATTTGACTCCATTTTCCGACGAACATTCATCTGTCGTTCGACAAATATTTGTCCAAAAATTGACAAATTGACGAAAAAATTTCATCACTATTTTTTCGTCACAACTCCGACGACTAATTAAACATCAAAATAACAATGTAGATTCCTCATTCGTCGGCATCATAAAATGACTCTGATGTTCATCAGAATATCGACGCAAATTTCATGTATCCACCGATGAACTACAAAAAAAATGCAATTGCAATGGCTCTTCTGAAGTGTCAAAACAACACCAGAAGTTCGTCGCTATTTCAACGAAATGGGAAAGGAGTTATGATGAAGCCTTCATCACAGCTAAGAAATTTTTTTGGACCTTTTCTGTGATTCGTTGGTGGCCTGCATCGAAAGTGCAACGAAATGGGCAAGGAGTTACAACGAAGCCTTCGTCGTAGCTAAGCAACTTCGTCAGACCTTTTATGTAATTCGTCAGTGACCTACGTTGAAATTGCGATGAAATGGGTAAGGAGTTATGATGATGCCTTCCTTACAACATAGCAACTTTATCAGACCTTTTATGTGATTCGTCGGTGGCCTTCATTGAAATTGTGACAAAATGGGCAAGGAGTTATGATGAAGCCTTCGTCGCAACTAAGCAACTTCGTCGGACCTTTTCTATGATTCATCGGTGGCCTTCATCAAAATTGTGACGAAATGGGAAAGGAGTTACGACGATTCCTTCATCAAAACTATAGCAACTTTTTCAGACCTTTTCGGTGATTCTTCAGTAGTTTTCGTCAAAATTGCGATGAAACAATGCAATTTAAAAAAATATATATTCGTTGAAATGTACCATCGCGAAGACTCTTGGTGATGACCACTGAAGCCAACCCATCAGCGAGAGATCAATCATCGACACAAGATAGAAAAATCACTCTGATTGTCCATGTATGTCGATAACTTTTTTTGACAAGACAGATCCAATGTCACACCAATATGACCTCTTCAGGAGTTTTGAACACTGTTGGTTATCAGCAAGACATTCTAAGGGTCTCGTCGATTAAACAAGTCTCTAAGAAAAAGTAAAAAAATGGAGCCTATTAATTTTCTTATTTTGGGGTTTTTTAAATCATAGAATAGATACCATCTTCTTGTGTATAATGTACTTATATTCAGATTTGAATTCGAGACCAATTGTCATTGCACATTCTATTTTACTTGCACAAAGTATTCTATAAGAAATATATTGATTATGCCAAATAATTTATGGTGTTGTGCAACCTTACCTATCATCACAGTTCTGTTGTTCCCCCCGAGAGAATCCTACAAAGAAAATTTTACAATACCAAGTCAAATAATATGAAAAAGACTTACTTCCATACAAATTAAATGATTATTCTCACAATGGAAATTGTCTAATTACAACAACAATTCTATGAAAGGTTATCCATGCTTCATAAGAGATGATTGATCATACATACAGACTGCAAGATGCATAGAAAAAGCATTACACTTGAGAACAACCAAGGGCTAACAAGAGGAGTTAAGAAACGTTTGGATTGAAGAGAAAATGTGTAGGGAAAATGTTGAAGAGTGTCAAGAGAACTGAGCTTGTAGAACATATTCTTGACCTAATCAAGATCTTGAACAACTTAAACACAATTAAAATACTAACACATACATGAGACATGTAATGAACTTCCAATATCTGCTATCTTTTTAATTAATGCAGAGGTAGGTAAAGGAGAAATAATTATAATTGTAACACTATTCATAGTTCAGTAAATTATGTTTGTAATTTGTGTTCAATGGACCCCAGTTTTATCATTATACTACCCATCTAATACCATATTTTAATCTAGGGTTCAACTATCTCATATCTAAAGAAGCACCTTCAATTAACCAGTTAAAGTACTATAAAATAAGGTAAGAATTTTACTTGAGAAAGATTGGGTACACTTGTAGGATTAAATTTCTCGCAATCATCAGGATTTATTGGCACACAAACACAACCTACAACATATGAAATAATTGATGACTACAAGTAAGTGAAATGGTCCTTAATATGTGACTGGTTTGCAAATTGATTGGTAGAAAATAAGGTTACAAATAGATCTACATGAAAAATTATGAGGACAATCTACTGTAATCATCAAAATAGATGAAAAGTGCAAAGGAAAGAGCCAAGCTACATCTCTAGAAATAACACATGAAAGAAACATAAAAAAAAAGAACAAACCAATTTTTGGATGAATACAAAATGGTGCCTTCAGCAAGTGATTCATATGCTTTCACACCTGACACAGGACATTAAGAATATTTTAGTCTTCGTCTGTGAAATTAACTACTTACAGAATAAACCCAGAAACCAATATTATATACCTCCATGTCTATCCAAGGGTAGGTATAAGAGAAAAAAATTTCCTCAATGCAATGCCAAAAAATATCAATGTGTGTGTAGGTTTGTATTACTCAAAATATCATTTCACTGCCTAAGGAAACATACCAAAGTGATGTTTTAAATTTCAATCTTCACATAGGCTCCCTTATTGCTATACATGCATATACAAGCATTATTTGAGCTCTAAACTATTCAAATATTAAGGATTTAATTAGCTATAAGATGGAAAGTTGTTGTTTAGACATAATTCATCATATTTTACATAT
>VDFB02185168.1:0-28482 GCA_007258455.2 Sequoia sempervirens | reverse complement strand
GTTCCGGAGCAGTCACCAGCCCCAATTCATATTGAATTGGATTTAGACTCCCCATCTCGCAGTGGTTCTTCTACATATTCACTTTTGTCACAGCCTCCTGTTGCTAGTACAGATCCTTCCAGTAGCATTAGCCGAGATCAGTGTTCGATTGAAAATCAACTGGGAAGGAAGAGGAGGCAGCCATCCTATGTTCTTAATCATTCAGATTTTGATCAGGTTTACCAAGATGTGCCAGACAAGAGGATCAAGAACATGGTCCACGTGGAGAGGAATACTAATATGGAGATCGTTGTCGAGACTGCTATACCTCCACAGGGGAAGAGTTTGGACGAGTTGGAATCTCAAGATTTCGAGGTTATCACAGTCAACCTTGGTCGTAGTACACGCCAGACTCAGGTTGATCTCCTACAGGTTGCTACAGACAGTGCCAGGGATAGAATGCTAAAAGACGAAGAGGATAAGGCAGCCCTCAAGGCTGAAATCAGATAGCTTCGTCAGTACATTTCTAGCCTTGTACACAGGTCAGATGTCATTGCCACACTCCCACCAATGCTTGAGCCTCTAGTAAAACAAGGTCAACTTAATCATTTAGTTGCATATGGCAAGCGTTTGGATGAATGGGAGGAGTTCGTTGCTAGAGGCCGTTCTATGCTCACAGAGTTATATTAGTTGCGGTACAATGCACGAGAGCTCCGTCTACGTCTCCAAGATGAGGAGCGAGACATGGCAATTAACAGACCCCTGGATGAGATTATGATTGCTCATCTGAGTATGGCATATGAATCAATCATAGATGCAGAAGATAGAGAAGCTATCTACTCTTGGAAAACACAATTGGTTTTCAAGGCAAAGATAGAGGAGACTATGGCGTCAGAGTTGGCTGAGAGTAGAGAGCACGATACTAGTGCACTCCGGTTTGTGAGGACCTTAGTATCTCGCTTACCGTGTCGATATCAGATTGAGGGTGGTGCGTATGTTGAGCTTACCGATGTACAGTCAGAGCTCCAAGCACTCGCTCATACTATTTTTAGTGGGGAGACCATTGGCTGTAAGATTAATCAGCTTACAGTCATGTCAGCGTTGTTTGATGAAACAACAAGGAATAGGGGCGAACTTCAGTCCCAGATCACAGCTGGTGAGGACATGCTGCGCAGGCATAGTATTCTTCGACAGAGTATCAGAGCTCCAGATAGTGATGCAGTTAACAATCTCGTTGAGGGATTGGTTGCTCGAGATCACGATCAGTAGACTTCAGTTCCCACCTCTCAAAATAGACATTACACACAGGAGTTAAACGTGGTGTTACTTTCTCAAGTTAACTTGCTGTCTTATCTCATGCATATCTATTCTGGGATCAGCTTTATTTACTTGGAGTTTTATTTAGGGTTTTACGTTAACTGATGGTAGTGTTCCAGTTAACATGCTTTCAATAAGGACATGCATGCTTGCACAATTGTCCATTTTTAGATTAGATGTTTCGGTTAAATTGATGGTAGTTTTCCAGTTAACTGTATAGTTTGCTTTATTAGGGCTTAGCAATAAATCTTGCATGCATTGCAAGACTGTAATTAATTCAAGGTGATTTTAGGGTTCCCTACACCGTTTGATGTCTATAAATAAGAGCTTTTGCTCATTTGTACATAACTTTTGCACGAGAGAGAAATGTAGAAACCCCTGTTTCCCTGTTTCTGAATCTGTCTGTTTTTTTGATTGTTTTGTGTATTTTTGGTGTTTTTTGCAGGACAAATGAAATTTGCAATTTTGAAAGAGATTGCTGAATAAATTTAAATAGAATAATACAACTCTGAAAATGATAGAATCTACTGAATCTCCTGATGCCAGATTATTTATTAATCTTCTAGAACGATTACAAATAAGATCTGATGACATGCAACTTAAAAAGCAACAATATTATTGATGTAAAAACCTGGTATTTGCAGCAGATGGTAAAACCCTCGAAGATGCAATCTCTGAATAAGTTCTATGATAACCTCTGAATGAAGCTACCTCTCTGATAAGCAATGAATCAGCTGATATTTCACAGCCTCTAAACTGCAACACTGAAGATGGCTCGTTCTCCAATGCCTGTAGACAACGGAAACCCTTGGCTTCGTTCTCCGGAAGAAGACTTGATCAAAAATCCATTTCATAACATAATGAGCTCAAATCCCAATGAAACCCTTATATCTCCTCAAGAGTTCGAATTTTCTCAATTAGGTTTTATTTAAATAAATTCAAACTTTTCTTTTTAATTTTTCAATAGTTTTCGAAAGCACTTTTAATTATAAAATATAATTAAAAGTGGCCCCTTCAATGATGGGCGACCCCTTTAGCAAAAATCACTTAAGTTATAATGAAATATTATAACTTTATATTATAATGCCCCAGTAATTAATATTTAATTAATTTAATTAAATATTAATATCTCTCTCATTATTTATCCGATGCCCAATCCGTCTGAAGCTGTCGACTGAGGAAGTGATTCTGAATGCTGCCAAATCCCTATTGCTAAAAATAGCAGGGGTCCCACGCTGACTGCCAAGAACTGCTAAAAATAGCAACTTCTGCATAAAACGTCCGAATGAGCCCGAACGAAAGCCAACTGATCAAGAACTGCCAATCTGAAGCTGAGCCAACTCCAACTAGACCCTTTATACCATCCATCAGCCTACGAGGGTCGCATAATAGGCTAACTCTTACGAACTCTGATGCTCGCCAAAAATGGGGACATGACAAGAAATATATGCTGTGCCTACCGTGCACTCAATATTGCTCGTTCTGTATCTGTTCATGCGTTTTTGCTATTATGATGAATTGTTATGCCACTTGGGTTTCATGCAATTATAATGGTGAATTCTTTCCTTAGATCAAATATGTTTTGTGTTCAATAAACTTGTCTAGATTGAGCTGATAGTTGTGCCACCTTGCCTTCAAGTTGAGAATTTGTACTTGGTTATCGTGTGATGTGTGTGAATAATAAACTTATTCAGATTGAGCTGATAGTTGTGCCACCTTTCCTTCAAGTTGAGAATCTGTATTCAGTTTATCGTATATTGTTGTTTCCAATAAACTTGTTTAGATTGAGCTGATAGATGTGCCACCTTGCCTTCAAGTTGAGAATCTACACTTGTTTATCGTCAGATAGTCATCCTTGCTCCATTTCCTCATGCTCTGTTTGCTTGAGGAAACTGGATAGATTTTAAGTAATTAAGCCTACTTGTAGTTAGTAATCTGCGAAACTAGAAAATACTCAGCTGCAACGTATATAGTTTTCGAGAATGCCTTGTACCTCTACAGCTGAAACAAAAAGATAGGATATATTTTAGTTTACTTTCCTTTTCAAAGTACTTTTGTCAAGCACAACGAGGGAGCTTCCCCTCCTAATTTGAAGAGCACTCATTGCGTAGTGTGCATAGCTGTGCGTACCAACTCTTACTCCAGAGGTGCTAGTTGTTACGCCAACAATAATCATCACTTATAAATGCATATAGAAGTTAACACAACTCCTAATGCAAACACATAAGCCTATGGATGGCTTATCTATTACCCACACAAACTGACTAAGCTTACCCAGTCTAAGGAACGTGTTTGTGTGTATGCTCAAATGGTTCTTGTTACTGTTTACCCGACCAAGCTCCTCTCCCAAGTGATATTTCTCCTCTGCTTGGAGGAATGGTTCTCATACATGCATCCACCGTTATAGACTCACGACAATCAAATGCTCACAACAATAGCAGTATATATGATAAATCAACATGATTCATTAACCTCCTTATGCAGTATTTTACCATGAATAACATCAACTGAGATAACATCAAATGAAACAACATCAAGTGAGATAACATCATATTGAAAGCAAAGTACAAGCATCAATAATTCATCTCTAGATTCCACACTATATTCACATTTACCCTATCTATTAACGGTAAATAGTAACTTCATAATTCGGGATGTAACAATTTAGAAGTAAATGGGGAATGATTTTGGTTAACACAAAACTTAGACAAACTTGTTTCCAAAACATGTCTGAAGGCTCATTGCTCTTTCAGATGTAAGCTGAAATAAAGTTTATGAAAGTAAAACATCAAACGATAAATTTGATCTCAGGATACCCTCGAAGACTCATTGTACTTTCGAGGTGTAGGCTGAAATAAAGATTATAAGAACAGAACATGACACGATAAACTTGATCTTAAAATACCCTCAAAGACTCATTGTACTTTTGAGGTGTAGGCTGAAACAAAGATTATAAAAACAAAACATGAAATGATAAACTTGATCTCAAAATTCCCTCAAAGACTCATTGTACTTTTGAGGTGTAGATCGAAATAAAGATTATAAAAACAACAATATTGAAAGATCTTGAGACCTTGGATCAAAGCACTATCGGCATAAGATATTATTTCCTCAAATTCCAACAATAATTACACGTTTGGGACAGCAAATTGTATGAAGAAGACAAACATACACCATACAATCAACCAAAATACATTGAACAAGTGAACAGATATAGACTAGCAAAGCTTGAAGGCACAAAGGCTCAGCAATTTTGTTGTAGTAATAACGGTTAAGAAATAATGAGCAAAGGTTGCTCTTATTTATAGACACTCAAGGAGTAGGGAACCCTAAAATCTCCTTGAGTTAACAATCAGTCTTGCCAATCAGCAAGATTTATTCCTATGTCTAAACAAATGTAACTAATAGTTAATTGGAAAGACTACATCAATTAACTGATCTAAAACTATAAAGAACTCCACTGTACAATAGGTGTCTCAAAAAATAGACATGCATGAAAGGTGGATAGCGAGTTAACTTGGAAAAGGCATCAAGTTTAATTGCTGTTTTAAATGCTTTCTTTGGAAAAGGTAGGACGTCCCAACTGGTAGTTCACTGGTTGCCAACTCGAGCAATCATTTCCTCCAAGAAGTTGTTAAGTGCCTCATCATCTGGAGCATTGATACTCTTCTGAATGATGTGTTGTCTCAGCAACATCACTTTGCCATCCGCAATTTGACTTTGAAACTTCGTCTTTTCAGCTGCATCATCAAATCTTGCTGACATGGCTGCAACTTGACTCAACTTGCAGTCAACAGGGTCACCACTGAAACTACTATAGATGAGGTTTTGGAATTCCGTCTGTACTTCGCCGAGATCGATGTGATCACCATCCTCACGTTGATACTAGCAAGGGACTTGAGACACAAAAGTTCTCACGAACTTGAGAGCACTTGCCACCTTTTGTCTACCCTCAGTCAACTCTGTAGAAATTACCTCGTAAGTTTTTACTTTGAAGATTTGTTGTTCTCTCCAAGTAAAAAGCTTCTGTTTATGCTCTTCTGTACTGATTGAATCGTAGGCCATCCTCAAATGAGTAAATGATGATTTCGTCTCGAGGCTTCCCTTCCGCTATACTCAGCTCTAACTCCTGAATTCCTGAGCGAAGGTCGTGGGCATTGTACCTCAACTAGTACATCTCTACAATTATGAATCAACCCCTAGTGATGAATTCTTTGACCCAGTCTCTTAGGTGTTTCCCATAAATAACTAGCTGACTTAGCTGCTTTTGTTCTGCAAGTAATTCCAACATCTGTGGGAGTAATGCGGTGGCATGTGAAGTACCGTGAAGCAAGTTGGAGATGTACTGCCGCAACTGTTGATTTTCAGCCTTGAGGGCTGCCTTGTCTTCACCATCTTTAATCACTCTTTCCTTGATGTTTACTGCTGCAACCTCAAAGAGATCTACATCAGCCTGGCATGTGCTTTTACCAAGGTTGGCTTTCACCAAAGTGAAGTCGTCAACCTCTACTTCATCTGCATTTTGTCCTCAAGTGGTGTAGCTATTTCAATGACAATCTCATTGTTACCGTTCTTCTCCACATGAACTTGCTTTTTGAGTTTATTTTCTGATGTGCCTTGGTAGACATTGTCAAACTCAACAAAGTTCAATTGGTAGGACGACTTTCTCCTCTTCCTACCTAGGAGGTTCTCAAGCCAAGACGAAGAGTCTCAACTAACTTCACTGGGAGGATTGGTGCTAGTCCCATCAACTCCTGATGAGTGCGATTGTGTTGAGATGTTATGAGCTGGTGAATTTGGCTCCAACTCAATGTGAATTGGAGACAATTGCAGTGGTGGCGGAAGAATGGGATGTTCTGCTTAAACCTCTGGTTTTGTTTCAACGGTATCCGTGGCTGCATCTACACGTTCTTGCTGATTTACATCAGCAACCTGCATCTTTTCCTTCAAATTTATTGACATTATGCTGTTTTTAAAACCCTCTGGAGGATTGCTCATCACTTTTTGTCTGGGTTTCCACCTAGAAGAGGTAGGTGGTAGTGATGTTTGAACCAATGGCGGCTCTATGACTGGGATGACTACCTTCCTTGTCTTCTTGCTATCTAAGAATAGATTGCTATTCTTCACAACCCGGCTTGTCCTTTCCTCAATGAAGGTGCTCTCTTTGGCGTACCAGTCAATGGGTTGAAGTGGCCGTGAGTTAATTTGATCTCTGAAATATGTGGGAAGTATGACTTCACCATCATAATCTGATAAACCTTCCACATCCTGTGATAAGAAATCAGTGATCTGTGGAAGAGTGAATCTGTTGTAATTGCGCCTGCACACTTCAAACTCATCTTCACAGTTAAACCAAAAATTCTCTATGGTGGGTTTATGTGAAGAGTTGCTACCAAGGCGAGCTGCCAAGAGACCCCAAGGGTCATATGAACGCTTTTCGATGAGAAACTTAAGATTAAGTTTTTTCATTTCATTGCTCATTGACTTGGCATCAGTTGCTGATTTGCACCTGTATATACCCATCTCAAAAGGAAAGCTGGCAGCAAGCTTGCATTTATTACGCAGAAAAGTGTGTACCTTGTGCAATTGCCTTAGGAACTCCATGAATGCCATGTTATTTGATGGAAAATGGGGTAGCGTGGCTGGACTGCCTGAGAAACCATTTACGCGAATGTAGGAAAATATGGGGAATTGGATGAACTAATCGGCCCAATCTCCATTGCCAATTTGGCCTTTGATGAAAAGCGTATATGTAACTCGTCAAGATCCCTCACTGTGTGCATCAAAAAAATGTCATTTACTTGTTTGAAGTGTCGTTCCGACTGTGAAAATTCTAGCTGCGAGAAATGATCATGAACCTATTGATGCGTGTTTTATGACTCACCAAGCACTCTAGAATAAAGAATCCAAAGACACTCTATCCTCTCTTGAAAAACTACCTTGTATGCTAAGATTGCAAGAAAGATCATACGACAATTCCAATGTTTTGTAAGTTGGGGTGTGGATAAGCTTCTGTGGATGATGTGATTTTTCCGGTAACACAAAGGGATTTACTCTGGTAAGTTACTTAGAAGGCAAGGACTTAAATGCAGTGTTATTATTTTCTTTTTGAATTTTTGAATTTTCTGATTTTAGATAAAAGAAAGTGAAAAAGGAGTAAGGGTTTAGGAATCCTAAGCTATCCCTATGAAATCAAGAGACGGTAAGGATTGAATGAAACCAAAGAACAATACTTTGTTTCGCCACGCTAAATGACAACTACACAAAGCAAGTGCAATCTTTTGGGGATTTGTGCTTAAAATCTTTTCACTACGAACAACACCATCAATAGAACAATATCATTTGGAGTAAACATTGAAGCATCCATATGAAAAGCTCAGTCTAACTTTACGCATTGAATGAAAAACATCCACTAAAAGAAAGTATGAGCTAAGTTTCACTAATCTTTACTATCAATCTATCATTCTCTTAACATACATTCAAATGAAATTCTAATTTAAATTTACTCTACGAGGAAGAGAAATATGCAACCATGCAACCATTTGACAATAAAAGGATTCAAAGCATCTCATGCATTATGAACTTTATTATCAAAATAGTCTTTAGCAACAATTTCATAGAACTCTCTCTCTTATTATCTATGCTCTATCTCCTCTTATGCTCTACAATCTCTTCTATCTCCTCTAATCATCTATCCATCTATGAAAAAATGAGAGAGTGAGGGGGTGGGTTTATATAGAGTTTCCTGAATACAATGAACGGCCAAGATCAAAATGAGATTAATGGCCGAGATTTAAAATAACAAAACCCTAATTAGGGTTGCCCAAACAACAATTAGTTAACTGTAGAGAACTCATTCACTGGGAGTTGTGTCCTTATCCACTTGCAAAGCACTACATTCGGTGAACCTGAACACGATCATGCTGACTTCTATGGTAATGTCCGGCAACGTGTTAACTTTGTACTCCAGCAAGTCTAAACTTTCTGCACATTCTGCAAAGGTGATCACCCATTCTGATTCTTGTAGCAGGAAGGTGTCTCGGACGTTCAGGAAGCTGAATGCCTTAGTTAAATTTTCTTTCAGGATTGGCTCGGCAGTGGTGGGGAAAATCCTTTGAACTTGAATTTTCTGACTGCAAGTGTTTTTCCTGAACAATGTCTCTGTCAAGCACATCCGCAACCATTTGAAAGATTTTACTTTGGATCTCTTTTACTTGCTCTTCAATTTTGGTGCCATCTGCCTTTACTCTTTCTAGGACTTCTCCTTGTGAGATCAGTGCATAGTACCAGTTGCTGAAATCATATGCAGCTCTAGCTTCAATGATCTTCTCATCAATCAATCTTTGCTTTGGAATGGCCTTTATCTCTTGAAGACACAGGATAATTTTACTTTGAATGTCTTGGAGGCCGTCCCATGCTTCTGCCAAGTTTGCAACTCGTGATAGCAGTGGGGAAGTTTGCCCATAAACATGTGCCAACTTTTCTGCGAATGCCATTGCCTCTTCTTTCTTTCCCGCCATCCATTCTTTGGTTTCCCTAGCTGTAGTCAATTCCTCTTCAAAATTTCTTACTGGTTCCTGTGAAGAGTTTGGAAGTGGAGGGGCGGATTGGTCACCTTGATTGAGCGGCCTGGTTAAATGCTGGATGTATTCCTTTAAACGCTCAACCTCCCTTTTATATTCCCTTTTATTTGCCACTTCCTTTTCCAGCCTAGACTTGATGGTGACAACAGAATTATCTAGGTCCTCAACTTCTTGTCCTTTTGTTGTCGGACCAATATCAATAGTTGTAATTGCATACTCATTTGGGGCAATCTCATCTCGTGACTTTTCAACTGTAGGTATTGCAATTTGCACTGTACGGTTACCAACTTCATCTCTTTGTATTGTAGAAAATTTCTTGGCTGGCTTCCTTGTAGCAGCCTGTTCTAGCCTCGCCAAGAAGTCTGCAGTATCATCTTCTTCTGGTATCTTTACTGGCACCTTTATCTTTAGTCTTTCTTTCAGCCAATCTGGGATTGTTGGTTGTTCAATTCCATCTTCCTAATTACCTTGCATATCTTGAATTTCTTGCATATCTTGAATTTCCCGCACGGATGGGACTTCCTGAATTCCTTTCAGGGTGGAAATCATTCCCTCTTCGAAGTCTCCGTCCATAATATCCATATCATTGTCTGACTCAAGAATCTCTGTGCCTGTAGGGGAGTGATGCTCATCATCTTCCAACTGCATTGGCTTCATATCTCTTTCCAAAACTGGCGGAGGTATTTTGACCTGCTCCCATGACTCTTCTTCCATGATCAATATTTCATCTACATTTCTGGATGTAGCCAAATGAAGGGGCTTGGATTTCTGCTTCTTATGAGCGGGTCCTTCATTTGTTGTCTTCTTCTTGTTTTGCTTTGCAGAGTCATCAATTATTTCTTTTCTCTTTTTCAGGTTGGTAGCATCAGTTGGTTCACCTCCATGAGATGCACCGACATTTGAAGAACAAGACTGTGCCTCACCCATCAAGTCATGTGAATGGCACATTCCTTTGCCGTAAAGTTTGCACTTGCTGATCCATCCACCATCAGGAATACTTGAACACAGGCCTCATGAACGTTGTCAGGTCACCAAGCTCAGGCTCAGACCATCTCACAGGAGGAAGCAACTGCCTTTCATCAAAGCTCGGCTGCACGTACACTCCATCATCCTCCAGTTGATTAGGTACTCAGAAGAGTTTTGTTGTCCTAATCATATCCAATGGCAGTCTTGGCCACAGTCTTTTTCTCACATCATATTCATCAGCGACATTTGCCCAAAAGTCTTCTAGATCAACTTTGTGTTTGTATTTTATCCCGTTTGTAGTTCCAATATGATGAAGTGGATCGAAGTCAGCTCTGGGCTTGTAGGAAGTGAACGGGTACGTTTGTATTTCCAATCGGGCACTTTCTGCCGCTTGTGCCGATGGGCAGGATTCTACCATATTGCCGATGAAGAAAGGGAAAGTAATGGAGGCCTTTTGCTTACTCCTTTGAATATTCTGATATGTCTCCAGTTGCCTTAGGACTTCTAGCAGAACCATTTTGTTGGTAGGATAGATTGGCAGTTTATATGAGCGACTTGTGAATCCTTGTATTTTGATGTATGTAAATTTGGGAAACTGGATGAACCAGGATCCATATTTGCTAATTAAACTTTTGGCTTCACGAGTGAGCCTTTGATGCGTTCCTCCTTCGAGAATTCGGGTGATATACATGAGAAAGGCATCATGTGCCCGTCTAAAGTGTGACTTCTCCTTCAACTGCAACTGAGGATAGCAATCGTAGGACTTGAACTCTCTTTCACCATTGCCAACTACACCTTTGCAAATCAGGCCAACATATCTGTAGGTTCTAGCAAGCAGATATATGACATAGGAACTCATATGGAAGGTTTTGGTTTTCTCCAAGTTGACCAACTGCTCGTGGAGACTATCACTGATCATCCTTGACCAGTTGAACATTTTTACCCCGGAAGTTATTTCATCAATGAAATAATACATCCAGGTTTCAAAGGGCGCACCTTGAGGATTGCCCACTATTCTGTTTAGCAGTAAAACAATGTCTCCATATTCTTCCTTAAAATTAGTTCTGTGCAACTTCTTGGGCATCTTTTTGGCAGCAGGTCTAGGTTTCACCAACCATGACTTGTTCATGTTCAATGCACAAAGGTCTTGTTGATCTTCATAAAGTTTCCGTGCATCATCCTTGGTTTGGTAAGACGTCCTGTTGTAGGTTGGGATCCCAAATGTTTCTTGTATAGCAGACTCAGTTAAGTATGCCAGTATTCTTCCATCAGGTGCTTCAATCTGTCTTTCCTGTGCATTATAGTGCAATGCACATTTTGCCATGAGCTCTGGACATTCTATTGCTGGCGGAAATCCAACTGCCTGAACAATGCCATTGCGCATCATCCTTCTTGCAATTGGCGTAGGTAGAAATCCATCACTTCCATACATCCTCTTTTTAAAATCATCAAAGTCTACATGGCCGAGGTCGGTGTCCACAACGTTTTTCCACTTTTGAGTTGATCTTGGACTCCAGTTGTGAACCCTTGCTGGCAAACTTCATTTGTGATTCCTCGAAAATAAATCTGCAAAATGCACAAAGAGAATATTAAAATTCAGAAATTAAATTTAATTTACTTGAAAAATATTCCAGCCAACTGATAGATCAAATTTCGTGAAAGATTATGCTGGAAATGAAAGAATTTATCCAATAGATGAAGCTTTTGATGTAAATCTGCCTGATATTTTGGAAAAAATAAAATGGACAAGATCATTGTGCTGGTTGGTTAAGTTCGCCTTCCTTCTCTTTGCTTCAAACCTCACAACTTCCTTGCCTTAGCCAAAATTACATCTCGCAACTTCGCTTTCGAAACACGAATGATTGAAAAATGAGAAGTAAAACCCATTTAAAGATGGAAAGTTTGATTTATTTAGCAAAATCCAATTGTTTCCATTAAATCAAGTTCGAACTTGGCTTGCACTCCTCTCTCGAAGGCAATTTTTATCTTCAGCATTAGTTTCCGGGAAAGTTGCTAAGTTTGGCGCCACTTCAGTGGAGTCTCTTTGTCTTTTTCCAAAATTTGAATTTTTTCTTTTTGGTGTTGGAAAAATAAAAATAAAAATAACATTTCATGTGTTATTTTTCCAACCTTTTTATTTTAATTTTTTAATTATGGCATTTCATTTTTTTAGCCTAAGGCAAATTTAAATTTTTCTAAGTTTTTTTATTGTTTTTGCCTAAGGCGAATCTTCTTCTCCAATTAATTTTGCCATAATTTCTCTAACTTCCTAAGTCTTTGGCAAATTTCCTCAGCATCTAAGCATGTCTTTTAATGTTCCAATGTTTAGACTTAGGCAAAATTTCGATTTCCTCCACTTCCTCAAGTATGGCGAACTTCATTAAGTGTTTGGACATGTATTTATGGACTAGGGTGGACTTGTCATATGTTTTTGCCATATTATTTTCATGCTGGGCGGAATTTCCATTGCCTTGTGCCATGTATGCATAAGGTAGGCGGACTTTGTCTAATGCTAAGCCATTTCACATTCTCCATATGGCAGACTTGTCAATTGTTTAGGCCATCTACTTGGGGCAGACTTTGCTCATGTCCAAGCCACTTTCTTTTCCATATGGTGGACTTCACCTTGTGACAAGCCATCTCTCTTAGGCGGACTTGACTTATGTTTATTCCATTCTTTCCATGGGCAGACTTAGCCTAGGCTCATGTCATTGCTTATTTCCTTGGGCGGACTTGGCTTAAGATCAAGCGATAAAGATGGGTGGACTTAGCTCTATGTTTTGCCATGATGGGGCGGACTTTGCTATTGGTTGTGCCATCCAAACTTCTTGTGTTGGGCGGACTTAGCCTAGTGTCTTTACCATTACCTTGGGCACCATTTTCCATACTTAGGCAAATTTTGCCATGGATTTCATGCTGGTTACTTCACCATATGCCCTTTTCTCATGCTTTTCGTATGCTTTTTCATTGATTTTCATGATTTTTTGATTATTTTTTGAAATTTTTCATGCTAAGGATGAAAACATTAATCCCTTAATCAGTGGGCCTCGGGCAGTTTCCAAGGATAGAAACCCTGCCAAAAATAGAAACTTTTCCAAAAATAGCAACTTTCCAAAAATAGCCCCTAAAAAATAGGAAGTCCAAAATGGGCCAAAAATGCCAAAAATAAAGTCCCTAAAAAATAGGGTGGTCTAGAGTGAAAATTCCCAAAAAGTAAGAGATGTCAGAATTGGCTCAAACGACAGTCAATCTGCATCCTTCGGGTCCTTTAAGCACTGTGATGATGTTTGCACACTGATTTAGGCTCAAATTCTTAACTTGACTCGGGTGACCATTCAAAAACTCAAACTCTAAACTCCCACACAGAGATCAAATGAAACTGAAGTGCAACGGCAAAACCCCCAAAAGGCAAACCACTAGGGTCCCCATTTGTAATGGGGCGATGTGTGATAAGGTCACAACAGAACCTTCTGCATGCCTAGAGTTTCAACAACGTTCAACCCTCTAAACTTGCCTTGAAAGGTTATAAGATATATGAGGTATGAAGTCATATGGAATTCGTGGGCTTTGAAGAATCCTGTCATCTAGTTGTGAAGAGTGTCGCTGATCAAAGCAGGCCAATCGTAGTGTTCCTTGTTGTTGACAAGTTGAGACATGATGTAGAACGGCCATGGCTGAAACGTGTGTGCTTCTGCATGACCCGTGACACGGTTGAGTAGAGTAATCATGATTGCATACTCATCTCTGAATTCCCCACGTCCAATGTTCCTCGACAAATTGTTCCGTTTTTCTTTGAGCCACCTTTTTGCCATCCTTTTCTGATATTGTTCCTTTCGTGTGTTAAATGCCTTTTTGCATTCTTCAATTGATACAAACAAATTGTTTGCACATGGTGGAATAGCGAAACACCTCTCAATATCTGCTGGCTTGAGATTGCAAATTGTTTGCCCATCAACTGACTAGATTTCCCGTGAGGTGGGGTTGTAATGCTTGACACAAGCAATTACAAATTCGATGTCTTGTGCTGAAATGGGAAAAGAGGTTGCCTCAAGTATCCCTGATTGTTCAAGATTCTGAATTGTGATGCCATCTACGCTTTCCAAAGCGTTCAAATTGACTACTGGATGTGCTCGTTGTAAATTAGTGTCAAGTGTTTTCACGAAATCGTGAATCAAATCCGATTTGGTCTTGAATTTGACTTGGGAGAACTGCATACTGAAAAACTAGAAGAATCCCTGGGCACACGACTATGCTTGAACAACTTTTTACGGAGGCTAAAAATAGCTTCACCAAGGGGTAGTTTTTTCAAAATTTTTTGAGATGTGGGTTTTGTTGAGAATTTCTTTCTGAATGAACCCAGAACATCAGATTTTTGAAGAGATTTCTTTCAGGAACATACAAGAACCCCTCAGAGGTAGAAGTTACGAAGCAATTTTTTCCGAGGAATTCTGAGAAGTGGGTTTTGTAGGCCCTATCAGCCGAGCAAACCAAATTTGTTTGTTTTTTGAAAAAGATGATTTTTTCAGAAACCCTAAAAAATGAGAGCAGGGGGGCAACTTTTTTGGAAAATTTTGGCATGTGGGTTTTGTGGCCAATCTTGTGCCGAATGAACCCAGAAGGTTAGATATGTGAAAAGATTGATTTTTGTTGAACATGCAAGAAAACCTAAGATAGAGGAAGAAGACGCTGTGGGGAAATTTTCCAATCTTGGAAAAGATTGAAAAAGAAGAGAACCCAAAACGCTAGAAGTTGAAGATTATGAATTGCTGTCTTTGAAAGCTAATGCCCTGGAGATATTAATTCTGGAAAGACGTCCTTCTGTGCAACTTGAACTTGGAAATACGAAAACATTGAAAACCCTTGTCGTTTGATCCTTCAAATGGCGTCGTGAAGAAACGTATGTGTTTGGTGTTTGGTGTAATGTCCCCTTTTCAAGCCTGACATTTTCAGTGACCGTTAGCCTTTCCTTGGGAACCCGAAGGCTAGTCGGAAGTTAAAATTAGGGTTTCCTAATTTTGAGGTGATCATTGCTCGGAGATGATAGTTTTAATGGCGGATTCCTTCTGGGTTTTCAGAGGGCTTCGCAGTGATATGCTCGTCTCAGCATTCAGAGTACTTTCTGGAATTTACTATTTTTAGTAAATTCTATTTTTGGCAGTTTCCAGATGAGCTCAGGTTGGTTGACTTCCGGTTTCAGATTGATCAGTTGACTTCATCAGTATTGGCTTCAGGGCATTTTCAGAGAAATGAGTTAAGTCATTTAAATTAAAAAGTCACGTTAAAATGTTATATTTTAATGTTGACCCTTGGCTTAGACTTAATGACTTAATGTTGTTTTAAAAAGGTGGTCATTGAGGGTGGCGCCCTCATTAAAAGAATATTTTAATATTCCCTAAGTCAAAGCAAGATTATGATAGGCGCATATTTCAAAGTTGAATATTTAAATGAAATATTAAATCAAGAGCTTGAAGGCAAAAGTACGCCCATCATTGAGGAGAGGGGATTTTGACCTAAAATCAGATTCTAGGGTTTCGTGAAGTCAAGCGAAGATTATAAAATGGAGTCTTGTGCATCATTTTGGGCATCTTGGAAAAATACACCGTTATGCTGCCGGATTGATTCTGGATCACTTCGAGGGATGAAGACCTCCTAGTATTGGGCATCTCTTCTCGTTTGTAAGACAACGACTAGTGATGATTGTTAGTCTAGTGTGAGTTCTTGGAATTATTGCATTGTAATCCGCATTCATCCATTTAGGATCAGTTTGAGCATATTAGAGTTTTCTGTTTTCAGCATCTTAGCTTTAGCAGATTCGTTGTTTTATTGCTAAATCCAAAAATACAAAAATATGTCTTATGGGTATTGCATAAATTCATTGGTCTAGACTAGGCGCCTCATTGTGCAAGGTTGTAGATTTTTTGAAGCATTGTCAGATTTTATAATTGAAAATCGCCCCTGTACCTGGGCCGTACCATCTGCAGATTCTTGGGATTCGTGCCATTAAATATAATCTGATCTTTGGTTCTGTTTCTTGTTCCTAAGCTGGACGCCATCATCCTACTTGTGTTTTGCATTCAATTTTAGATTGTTTGATTGAGTTTTAAGGGAGATACGAACTTTCCAAGGAATATCTATGTGCTGTTCTATGATGAAAAAACACAGGTCTGTCAGACAGATTGAAGAAATCTGCATCTTGTTCTTGACGAGTGTGAAAGGATCTTAAGATCTTGCGGCATACTTCATCGTTGGTGGGCAAGCTTCAAAAAGGTTGGATCTATTAATTAATTCCTTCAATTTCAGTCTCTTTTCTCAGCAAAGGAATGTTCTAATATTATTGCAAGTCTCACATATGTTAAATTGTAATTGATAAGCAAGTTGTAATCTTTCAAATTGTATGCTGGCAGTAGTACTGTCGGTCTTAGATTCTTGCTCAGTCAGATTGTAATGTTCTCTCTTTCAGCATTTTGATATTGTATGTAATGCATCTCCGCCCTATGGTCGCTACTATCCCATACTGGGTTAGAAAGCACATTCTGGGTGTTGAGAGTCTTTAGCTTTCAGCATTTTCTTTCAAGCAGTAGTTTGTTTTCACTCCGTCATATGGTCGCCCCTCACTCCGCATTGGATTGGGTAGCACATACTTGACGTTGAGTTCTTTCCTGCAAGTAGAATAGAAGATCCTCTGACCAATGCTCGCCATCATCGGCGCCATTCTGGTTAGAGTTGCTTTCTTGCACGTTTTGGTTTTCTCCCCTAACCTTAACGGGTGCACTGCTTGTAATTTGTAAATTGAAAACGAAAAATTTGGCTCGGTATATTTCATTTGGAGTCAACCTGCAAAAATAATGAAAAAGGATGCCCAAATGCTTGATAAATAGGATTTGGAGGTGGAAGCATTAGTTAGGGCATCAAAACCCTGATTTAGGAGTTATCTGGCGTGATTGGCTGTTAATTGGAGAATCCCCCAAATTTTGGGACGGCTTGAGGAAGAGGAAGTCTTCAAAAATTTGTAACTCCAGTTGACTTGGGCACCACCTTGAGCTAAGGCGTCTAAGTTGGTAGAGTTAGATTTTTTTTTAAAGATTTTCATCTTTTTCTTTGATAAACTGCCTTTGTTCGATCTGTAGAAACCCCTGTTCTCACCGATCTTGAAACTGTTTGTTTTTTGCTTGTTTTTAACGTTTTTGGTTTTTTTGGTGTTTTTGTGCATAAATGGTAGAATGCGATTTTTGAAAGAAATGATATAAAATCTCTAACAATTGCAATAAAGATCAATCTAACATAAATAGGCTAAAAAATTGATAACTATTGATTGTAGTATTTTTCCACAGCCATTACAATAATAAATCTCTGACATGTAGGCAAAGATAAGACAAAATATCAATCAAAAACTTGATTTGCAGCAAGCTGAAACATCATTGAAATGGTACGATCTGCCTTGACATGTGATTTGTCCCGTTGCGAAATGAAAGAGAAGCAATGAGGAACCCTAGCCGCCCCTGTATCAACCAGTATTCAGCCAAAGAGAGAAGCGCTTTGCCCAAGGAAGGAAACACGCCTTTTCAACCCTCTGTGAATGGTACGGCCCAGCAAATCAAACTGTACGGCTATGACAGCAGCAAACAAATAAAAGTACGGCCTTATTTGATGAATCCAGATCTCAGGAAATAGGCGCCTATCATGAAGAATCTTTCCCGGATGATTTCCAAACCAAAACCCTGAAGATATTTTCGACTGTGAAGCTCTGTGATAACTTCTGGATGAAGATATCTCTCTGAAAGCAATAGATCAGCTGGTATTTCACAGCCTCTAAACTGCAACACTGAAGATGGCTCGTTCTCCAATGCCAAAACGAAAATTGGAACCCTTGGCTCTGTTCTCAGAAGAAGACTTGATCAAAAATTCGATTTTCAACATAATTAGCTCAATTCCCAATGAAAACCCTTATATCCATCAAAAGTTCGACTTTTCTCAAAAAGGCATCATTTAAATAAATTCGAACTTTTCTTTTTAATTTTTCAATAGTTTCGAAAGCACTTTTAATTATAAATTATAATTAAAAAGTGGCCTCCTTCAATGTTGGTCGAACCCTTCAAGAAATCACTTAAGTTAAATATTAAATAATATTATAACTTTATAATATAAGCTCCAGATAATTAATATTTAATTTAACAATTAAAATATTAATATCTCCCTGAAAAGAACGTCCGATTCACGAACCGTCTGAAGCTGGTGAATAAGTGATTGATTTTGCACATGACCAAACCATACTGCTAAAAATAGCAGGGGTGCTCCGTTGAATGACCATTACTGCTAAAAATAGCAAGTTAGGCAAAAGACGTCCAAATGAGCCAGAACGAAAGCCAACTGAGAAGTTTTGCCGATCTGAAGCCAAGCCAAGCTCCAACAAGACCCTCTATCCATCCTATCAGCCTACGAGGGTCGCATAATAGGCTAATGATAATCTCTGAGAGATTTCAACTGGAAGGGGACATGACACGATCCTTGATTCCGGACGTCTGATTGATCCTGAGGCCTAGCTGACAAATTCACTGCAGAGTTGGATCAACTTTGAGGAGATGTTCTTAGAAGCTGCAAACCCTAAAAACCGGTTTTGATGGCTCAAATTTCTAGGTGCCTTCTTGAGATAAGGTGCTTTTGTTAGCCAGTGTTAGCCACTTTTTAGATGTTTCTTAATTTCTTCAATTTGACCTCTCGTGCTTCGATCTGCAGTTGTTGGCTATTGATGATTCCCGTGGACTGGATGTTAAATCCATCACGAAGCTAGAAGAATCCTGGAAAGGATGACTGGTTTTGCAAGCTCCGGAAACTGATTTAGGAGGTTCAACTTCCTAGGCGCCCTTGGCCTGTAGGGGCGTTTTTGTGCTTTTGAGATACAATTTTCACTTTGTAACGCTTGACGAAATGCTCCAGTTTGGTCTTCGTTGTTGGATGTTTGACTGCTTTGGTGAATTTGTTAACAGTCTCGTTGTGAAGCTCGATCAAAATTAAGGAAGACTTCTTGGGAGTTGTGAAACATGAAAGCTCGATCTGATGCTCCAAAAAATTGGGCGCCTTTCGCTAGTAGGGTGATTTTCGGTCTATACTTAGCCAGTTTTTTACGTTTTTCAACTTCATTTGACTTTTAGCATTTTATGCTTGATCTTCGTTTACGAGCGTTTGACAGGTTTTGTGAGTTGGGTGCTGGATTCATCGTGAAGCTGGAAGGATTCCGAGATGTCTGGAAGAAGACAACTGCTAAAAACCTCATATGGTTGCCCAAAATGTTGAGCGCCCCTGGTTAGCTGGGGCGCTTTTGCTCTTTTGACTTCCATTTTATCCTTCATTTTACGTGTCCGTTTGATCAACAACCACTAATGTTTGACAAGTCTCGTGGACTGGCAAATATATTCGTTGCAAAGCTGGGTTGAATCGGGAAAGATCATTTGGAGATGGCTAATCCAAATTCTGACTTTTGTTTGCTTTCTTTTTTGGGCACCCTTGGCCTATAAGGGCCCTTTTATCTTGATATACTGCTATTTTTGATGTTTGTTGCCTTGCAGCATCTTTTTCTTGATCCTCGTTTGCCAGTGTTTGCTAAATCTGTTGGAACTTGCTTGATGATCCATCAGAAAGCTAGCAAAATTTTGAAGACCCCCAACACTGCAAAACTTAAACAATTGCATTTGAGCTCTTGAATTCATGGGTCCCCCTGGCCTACAGGGGCACTTTTGGCTCCAGTTGGTATTCATTTTCAATGATTTTACTTCCTCGCACTTTGCGTTTACCGTCTTGCTTGACTGGGTTGATCACTGTTGCCGTTGAGGCGAATGCGTTCACCATTGTGATTGCTTTTATCACTTCACGTGCATGGACATTTGAAAAGTTGACTAAAGCATTGATTGTCAAGGCATCTCCCTTGTGACAAGGCGTTCTTTTTCTAGAGTTAGTTTATTTTTTGCGTTTTTCAATTTTTTCAAATTCCTCTTCGTTGTTGAGCGTCTTTCGAGCATCTTTCACCATAGACTCTTCTGCGCAGCGTATGAAGCTTAGATTTTGATACCTAGTACTGGCCATCCTCCATTGTTGACCTCAGAGGTCCTAACTTTTCTCCTGAAAAAGCGAAATAGACCCACCAGAGCAAAGCTGACTTTTTGGTGATTCTGACTAGACCAGTGTGATCATGACGAAGAATAAGCCAATCAAAATCATTTTGAGTCATTTATGAAAAGATCCTATTTTTAGGATTTTTCTTTTAATAGGGCCCTGAAACCCTAATTTCAAATTTTTTAAAATTTTAGGAGCATCCTCTGGACAATAAACCCAAAAAAACCTCATGCTTTGTTTGTCGTTCAAAAATTTCTAAAAATAGCAAATTGCCATTCTTAGACATTTTGACCTAAAATTAACTTTTGACGACAATTTTACATGATTTTGACCATTTTTACCAAAATTCCTTAATGAAGCAAATTTTTTATTTTGGGTACAACAAAATATTATCAAGTGCTTTAGGTATAGAGAATTTGTGGATTATGATATTCATGGCATCAAAAACAAAAATCGCAATATGGAGTTATGAACTATGGTAGAGAGGAGCTTGTATTGCTTGGCCCAACATTGCTAGCTCTATGTGGAGTCATGAGCTTGTATCTCAAACAATTCTGCAAATGCTGCTACAGCCATAAGAGCGTTATTTAGGATAGGGATTGACTCAAGAAACCAAAAAGTGTAAGTATACTTCAATTACTTGGGATTTAATTGGGAAAAAGTCAAATAAAAAAATGTTGCTTTTCCATCTAACATGGCCCAAATTGATTTTTTTTTCTTTCTTTTTAAAACTAGAGTAGGGGTTTGGGGTGGCAATCCATAGCAAGGTTGAGAGGTAGTGCGTATGGTAGGGGTTGGGGGGCAGCGCCTTAGCAGGGTTTTGGGGCAGCACCCCCTGTCACCAAGTTCAAATTAAAGCCTTTGAGACCACACAGAGCTTCATGGAACATGTTGTTTTTCATAATTTTATTGCTTTTAACCAACCTCCAATAGTCCTCCAAACCATTCAAAAATGCTTAACTTTCACTCTTTTACATTTGAATGTCTTTAAAATATAATTCTTTTTCTCTGATTTTCACACTTGACTTGGCCAAGTCTTTCCAACAGGATTTGCTAGGTCCAACTAGTCTTCAAACTTACCACTTACCTGGTTCCCAAGTTCTTGGGCCTCATTTTCACTTGCTCGCCTTGGGACTTACCAAGTTCTAGTGAGGATTTATATCTATAATTAGAATATTTGAGGTGTAGTTGGTGCCACTTTGATGTATCATGATGAGCACATGGTTATATTGAGAGGGGCGGGAAGTGGGGAGCGGGTGAATCAGTAAAATACAAACTTTTACTTTCAAACTCAATCAATCAATCAACTACACATGCAAGATCTAGCAATTAAGAACACAATGAGAACAAATGATTTACGTGGAAACCCTTTTGGGAGAAAACCACGACACAATATTACTTATATATATATTGTTGTACCCCAAATTAAAATTATTGTTACACTTAGGCATTTCAAAGAAATGGTAGAAGTCTTGTAAAAAACTGTTAAAAAGGTCGAAAAATGGGATTTTGCATGTCACGCATGTTGTTCAAAAACTCAAAATTTTCAAAATCTGAGGATCTGGGTCTGTTCAGAGCGACCTTGTCTACAAAACCCAAATCTTAGTTTTTCGGCCCTAAATTTTAGGAATTTTTCTAAAAATAGAAAGTTTCTAAAAATAGACTTTTTTTGGTTTTTTTGGGTTTCTTCTCAAATGGATATTGGAATTTTTTTTTCTAAAAATAGAAAATTTCTAAAACTAGAATGTCTGACTCTAGGGGTTCAAACTGATTTTGATTGGCTTAATATACTTCCTCATCAGGCTAGTCTAGTCAGAATCGCCAAAAGATCAGTTTTTCTCTAATGGGTCTATTCTACTTTTTCAGAAGCTAAACAGGAGCTCCGAGGTCATTAATGGAGGTTGCTCAGCTGCTAGGTGTTAGATTCAAGGTCTCAAGCACTGCATAGATCAACAAATGGCGAAAAAGGTTCGAGGAACGAGGAATGAAGGAAGGAAGTTGGAGAATCTTGAAAATGGTAAAAATTTGGCTCAGTCTGGAGATGCTAGAAGCCCCACCCGGTCAAGACGCCTAACCAGTCATGCCTTAGTATATTTTTCAACCCCGGCAATTGAAACATGGAACGAAGAGTGAAAATGAAGGAGAACGCTGAAAATTGAAATAAAAATTAACACTGGTGAGTAAAGGCGCCCTTGCTAGCCAGGGGCGCCTAGCCTTTCAAGGTGCCAAATGATGGAGTTAGGGTTCGTGCCACAAAGATGTTTTGTTCAGATTCCTTTTGGCTCCGTAGTGAATTCAGCAGCAAGTCCATCGGATCAATCTATTAGCCGAAATCTCAGATCGAACAGAGGAGTTTCATCGAGCAAATTGGAAATTATTGGGAAAAAATCTGTCTCTAGGATCCTTGGGCACGAGGGTCAGATTCAAGGATTAGAGTTTGCAAATATGATCATTGTCTTTGGAATTCTTCAAGCCATCTAGTGGATATCCTAGCCAGATCATCGGATTTGTTAGTTGCCGACAAATTCAGATCAAACGAAAGACAAAACATGAGGAACAAAATAGATCAAAATTGAAGGTTGAAAATTTCAAGAAAATGGTTAAGTTGGAGATCATGGGTGCCCTAGGTAGCCAGGGGCGCCCAAGCTTTTGAGGATATTCAAGTGAAAATTAGGGTTTGTCACCTCCAAAACATTTCCTTCAGAATTGAATAGGCTTTTCATCGGATTCCTTGGCCAGCTCATCAGATTTGTTAGGCACTAGATACTACAACATCACAAAGCAAGCATGAAATCAACGATGTAAAAAGAGACAATAACATCACGAAGAAGGGACATAGGGGTGATCTGATATTTTGGGGTCAGAGCTGCTCAAAAATATGTATAAGTATAATAATAGTATACAGATGAATTGTCACCAACCCCCTACTATATCAAACCATATGAAGAATGCACAAGAAGACAATAAAAATAAAAAATTGGGTCAACATGGAAGGGAAGCCTAAATGTCCCCAACACTTTGCATTGTCCCCATTTGTTGAAAATCAATACACATAACGAAGGAAGAATGATGCAAGAAATAGAGGAAGTTGTATGACATAAAAACACTCCTGTATCCAAGCACCTACGAGGGTGACAAGGGTCATCCAAGAACACATAATGCAAGCACGGAGGAACACAAACACACACAAACTCTACTCTACATATAAAGAAGAGGCACCCCCCTAGTCCTCATCAACCAAGAGGTCATTGGCCTCCGAATCTAGATCATTATATGGGGAAGGCGGATGAGCCTGCAAGGGGGGAATAGCAAGAGGGGAACCCTTTGAACCTCTTGCAACAAGAGCCAAGGAAGGAGGCCCGTCGAGGTCTCTTTTGCTTAGTTCTTGTGGGGTGAAAGTCAGTGACTCCGCAAAGATCATTGAAAGGGCCGGGACCTCGTCCAAAGAATTGAACATGCACTTCACAGGAGTGCCATGTGTTTACTCAACGGGCGAGGGAGGCGGCGCCCGGGATTCATTGCTAGGCTCACAGAGAGACTCAGGAGTAGTGACAAACTTCGGGACATTGGAACTTCCTCCATCACTTGGGATGACACATGCTAACGCAGAACCACCTTTTGAAGAAGGTGAACTTTTTCGACCCCCTTTACTAGTAGGGCCATCCTCCATCTTCCGCTTCATCGGAGGATGCGAGACCCCCATAGACGAGGTAGAAGGCGTAGAGGAGGAGGAGAAGACTACGACAGACACCACTGAGGTATTCGGCATGTCCACGGGCTTCGAAAACGGTGGGATGTCCATAAGGGACATCTAAAGAGGCGGCTCGGCCGAAGGAGCAATAAACACTTGCACCTTTTTCGGGTGAGGGTCGTTTACGCTCGCAATAGGAGCTTGAAGCAGCAGCGAGGGTAATGGAAGTGAAGTAGAGGGGACAGGAGAGGAAGATGTAGCAAAAGGTGCCAAGGCAAAAACTACCGACTCCCCCTCCTTCCTTTGCAAAGTGGCCTGCTCAGTGGCTAGAGCCTTTTGCCGACGCTTGCGCTCACGCACAAGGCGGTTCCTGCGACTCTGGGAGCTAGAGGTCGGGAGTTGGGAAGGGATGGAAGGCTCCTGCTCGGCCATCAGAGTGTCTAGCACGACCGCCTTTAGTGGAGGGAGGTACTCTTGGATAGGAACAGGGGGGAGAGGTTGAGAGGACGTTAGAACGACGACAGGGGGAGCAGGCTCTAACGCCTCAGCGGCGGGCCTCTTCCCATTCACCACCTTGGGGGCAGGAATGGTAGGAGGCCGTGGAGGCCGAGATATAGATGACTCCCCACGGGGACCCTTTCCCTTACCATAACGGGCGCAGGGCTCCTCTTCAGGAAGGGAGGCAGAAGTGGCGCCTGAGGACAGGCAGGGTTCTCCTTTCCCTTCCGAGAGGAGGTAGCTTGTTGTTGTGCTACTAGGGGAATCACTTTCAGTTGTCCTTTGTCCCCGGCCTTGTACTTCATGTAGTTTCGATAAAGTAGGTCCATTCTAGGAAGGAGTGGACCAACCGGGGCGGGCAAAAAATGATCCAAGGAATAACCCCCACGGGATACCAATGGCTGATATCCAGTGTCATGCACAACATGCATGATACCTTCGTGAGAGAATTTTAAACATTTGTGAATGATGGAAGCAATTCCGTTCATGGAAGTTGGCCACGGGATGCCCAACTTCACCCTAAACAGATTGGATTCTGGAATGACATCGAAAGTTGTATCCACAGCCCTAGGTCCAACTAGGACGGAAAGAGTTATAGAGCCATATGGCTTAAGAGAGACACCGTCGTGCGTACGCATGATAGATTTCGTTTTCTCATATTCCTCCCTCTATAACGAATTTAACCATAACGTCTCATCCGTAATAACAATTACCCAGCTCGCGAGGTGTTGGCATTTAAATTCACACCTTTGAAATGCGTATTTGAAAAGAATAGTTATGCACAATAAAACTGCTCTTCAAATTAGGAGGGGAAGCTCCCTCTTGCTGATGGTGTTGAAAGAAAGTAAACTAAAAACTAACTTGCCTATTTTTTTGATCAGCTAGAGCACAAGGTTTATAAAACACAAATGCCACAGCTGAGATTTTCTAATTAAGAACTTCAACTACGACTAACTTAAGCTAAAGATGTTTCTAACTTCTCAAGTAATATGTAGAGCAAGAGAAATTAGAAATGAACAAGGTTGATTCTCTGACAAAGGCTTAAGAGAACTCTTTCTCAACATACATCTACACACTTCAATGTAAGCTGAAATTAAGATCACAAAAGCATAACACAAATAACGGAAATCTGAGACGTTATACCAAGGCAAAGGAGGCTCATGATTTTATTTCTCAAACTTCTGGAACAAAAATTACTAAACACATGCTTGGAACAAGAGCTTGCAGCTAAAGAGGCTTGCAAAACTTGTTCTTACACAATAGGAACAACAATTACAATAACTACTTGATGGCTAAAAGAGATTCAACAATTCGCTATCATAAAACAATTGAACAACATTGAATAACAAATAGAAGGCACTTAGGCTCAGCGTTTTGTTATCACTAGCATGGTTAAAGAAAACTAATGAGCAAAGGCTCTTATTTATAGGCAAGCAGAGGAGTAGGGAACCCTAAAATCTCCTTGCTTTCACAATCTAGGGCTTGCTCAGCAAGCAAGCTTTATTTCTAAATCTAGAAAGAAGATGACAACTAACACCTAAGAAAACAGGAAAAGCGGGAAATGCCAACTATTACATCTATCTTCTTTCTCTTTTTCGAATAATGGATAAGAATTGTTCCAAGAATAGAAAGAAAGCGGAAAGAAAGCTTCTAGATGAAAGCCATTTCAAATCTCAATCACATCCGCTAAAAAACAGGAAATTGTGTTCCGGTTTGGTGCATCTATCCCATCAATAGCAAAGTTGCGTTTTTCCAAGATATTTTCTCCATCTACGATTGATCTTAGGAAATCTTCAACCTCATTGGCTGCCTTTTCAAACTTTGCTGACATCATGGAAGTGTGACTTGGCAGAGTCTTATGTTTTTTTTTTTCATTCACTTCAGTACAATCTTCTTGTTGTATTTTTCCTTATGCATCTCCCATATCCTTTCACATTCGCCCTTTGAGATAGTGACACTTTCAGGCCAAGGAGGAATGGAAAAGCATTTCTCGATCATATCAGGTTTCAAACTGCATATCAATCTGCCATCAACTGATTGAATCTCCCTTGTAGCCGGATTGTAATGCTTGATGCAAGCGATTACAAACTCGAGGCTCTGAACTGAAATAGGAATAGACGCTATTGCAAGGAGTTCAGAGTGTCCCAGGTTTTTGATTGAAGTGTTGCTTGCACTCTCCAAAGTGTGTAGATCAAACACTGGCTTGATGTGATGCAAGTCCATCTCAACTATTTTGACGAAATCATGGTAAAGAGTTGATTTGGTCTTGAAATCATTGGGAGTGTATTCCATTTCCAAAACCTTGAAGAATGACTGTAAACTCGCCTAGGTTCGGACAAGTTTTGAGCAACTTACTATTTTTAGAATGCTGATTTTACTTCCTCCAACGGACAAATTTTTGAATTTTTTTTTTGAGATATGGGTTTTGCTCAAAATTTCGTTTCAAGACAACCCAAATCGTCTGTTTTTGAAAATTTTGAATTTAGACTAAAAAAGCAGCAAACCCTAATTTCTTCAATTTTTCACGAAAAAAGCTAGCAGTTGGGTTTTGTTCAAAATGTAATTAGAAATGGACCCAGTTGATCAGATTTGAAAAACACTGAGGGCTGATCGAAAAAGCAGCCAACCCTAGAATTTGAAATTTGCTTGAAAAAAGAAAAAGAAAAAGTTGTGATATGGGTTTTCTTCAGAAGACTGATTTGAGAGGACCTAGATGATCAAAAATTGAATACACTGAGAATTTCACTGTCATGCAAATAAAAAGCAGCTGCTGCAACTTGATAAATTTCTTGAAAATTGCTTCAGAAGAATGAGATGATAAGACCCAAATGGCTGAAAATTGAATATCTTGGCCTTCTTCAAAAATTTGATCTTTTGGATGAAAAAGCATGAAAAAGCAAGGCCTTATGCTGCTGGTTTGAAAATTTTGATGAAGAATCAACAAACTTGAGTTCTTGAATCATGAAATATAACTTCAAATCTACTGCTCCACTCTTCTCCTTTGGATGCCACCTGCAAAAATAATGAAAATTACATGAAAGAGAGGTGTTAAATAGACTTAGGGTTTGAAATAGGTTTGTTTTATTTTGCTTTTATTTTCAAAACCCTAAAATCAGCTGGTTAGATGAACTTGGACATTCTCTTCCTCCTGCAATCTTGAAACATTTGAAACATTTGAAAATTTCACTAAGGCATTGCAAGTTGGGCGCCCTTCTTGGCTAGGGGCGCCAACTTTCTCCAGAGTTAGTCATTTTTGGAAATTTTTAACTTTTCACAATTTTGACCCCCTTCTTTGACCTCGATCTCCGGCTTCCAAATTTATCCAATGAACGAGCTGGATGATTCATTGCTTAGCCTAACTGATTCTGAGAAGATTGTTCTGGAGGCGTCTATGGCGAAAAACTTCGTTTTGACCTTAAAATTCATGGGAGCCTATTTCCTCCAGGGGCGCCCATTTTGTCCAAAGTTAGCCATTTTTCTGATTTTCAAGTTCTTCCTTTTTCTTCTGATCTTTTGATGAAATCTTGACTCTAGGAGCTACACTGATCCAACTATCTTGTTGACAACTCCATTGGATAGCTTGATTGAAATTCGACGAAGTGATCTTGGGCATTGCAACTGCAAATTCTATCATTTTGGGCTCCAAAACGTTGGGCACCCTTTCTCTTCAAGGGCGCCCAACTTTAGCAGACTTAGAATATTTTTCGTTTTCTTCATCACTTTCTCTTCTATAGATGATCCAGCTTGATCTGATGATTCGGAGCTCGGATTGACTGACGGCTGGGCTCATTACAGAGCTGACAGGATTTTAAAGGGGGTTCTCTAGGAATGTTGACTGCAGAAAAGTCCATTAGAGGCATCAAAAGCTTGGGCGCCCTTCTTGGCTGGGGGCACCCAACTTCACCATACTTAGAATATTTTCTTGTATTTTCACCTTGCTTTTGAATTTTGAAATTTCACTCTTGTCAAACCCTCTGTTTAGCCTTTTGCATCTGACGACTGCCTACTCCGATTGACGTGCTGATGATCTCATTGGAAAGCTTGTTCAAATCTGAAGAAATCACGTTGGAGGTTCTACTAGAAAATTTACCTATTTAAGCCCTCAAAATCAAGGGCGCCTATCTCCTTCTGGGGCGCCCAATCCCTCCAGACTTAGAATATTTTCTTGATTTTCATCCTTCAGAGTTGAAACCTTCATTCTGTACCTTCAACTTTGATCTGGATTTGCCGGAGATTGGCCAGTTGGATGCCCTGACGAAGATATTCGTTGCGAAGCAGACTGAAATCTGAAGAGATTGATCTTATCCGCAAGCCCTAACTGCTAGATTTGGCCTCTCAAAA